>JAQFZU010001508.1:0-13109 GCA_034696185.1 Henia vesuviana | reverse complement strand
AATATTTAGTCATTTGTTTCTTCAGGTCACAAAGGCGGTTATACTTTTCTGCTAAAGTGAATCTCAGATTTCTATTTTCAGGTATATTTACTTTAATGTTTATCATTATTCCTAAATACATAAAACACATCTTAAAACTAAATACCTAAATACTAACAAATTTAATTTTTATTTTTTACTTACAACTGTGAACAAATTTCTTCGATATTTTCCTAATTACCGTAAACCTTGTGGTTGACCTTCTGAAATATTGTTGGGATTGCATTCATTGCAAGTTTGGCTTGAGTGTTACATTCCATTAAAACTCTGCCCTCGTGCATTGCAGTCCATTTTTTAATAACCATTCCTGGTGCAAAATGTTTCTCACATATGAAGGCATTGCTGGTCAAAGTTCTATCAGATCTAGGAATAAGCTTTTGCCATTCCTTTAATTTCTCTGGATCCTTAGGTGCTCGAAATAAACTCACTTTATCAGGACAAGATGAATAGCCTGAGTGGCAATTGGGAACAAAACATTTTCTTCCCATGTTGAAATCAACTATTAAAAGTTTTTTTTAAGAAATTAGATTCAATATTTATCCTATAAACTTAGATTACAATTACTTGATTTGTATCAGTTCTGAGCAATAACTTGCAAGCTTGTGTACACAATGAGATAAGGCCACTTGAGTAGGCCTCTCTTTTAGAGCGACAGCTAGCGGCAGTGGAAAAAAACATAACCATAATTTGTTCATTTTTTCTCATTGGCAATAGGCGGTCGTTTCTTCACCTGTCTCTTTACCACCGTGGTCCCAACCGAGCGCGATTTTGAAATTGCAAGACGCAATCATCCCAATCTCACCGGTGACGCCCTGGTGACTCGAGCGCGTAAGATCGTGCGAGACAGGGCAAAACTGGAAAGGAAACGGGCGAGGAAGGCCTTAGTAGACTCGTCAACCGAGGCCCAATCATCCGTTACCCCGACCAGTACCGCCCCATCAAACACGATCTTAATGACTCCAGTCACCGAGGTGCCATCAGCGGTTATCCCCCCGTTGATGTCATTGTCAGTTGACCCCCTACCCAAACCCTCGACTGACAATGAACAGCAACAACAACAACCATCCTGGGCAACCCAGATGGAGATCAAGGAGGCTTCACTCGCCGATCTTCTTCTGGAGTCACCGCCCGACGCTAACATGTCTTCGGCAGCCGGTGAACTGCTCACGCAATTTTGGGAGGAGGCCCGTCTTCGACGGGCTTCCTGGAATGATTTCCGGTGGGACTTAGTCCCACTCATCCCTTCGGAGGTTGCATGAGACGATCACATAGGTTGCCCACTACTAACAGGATCGGCCCTGGCGCACATAGCGCCAAGGACGATGACCATGAGTCCGAGCGCGGTAATTTCGTGGAGGGCCGAGATCGCCGTGTGGGCGGCGTTAAGTCAAATGTGGGCAGCGTCCCAACTGGCCAGCGATCGTACTGCTGTCTTTGACGAGATGGTGACTCGTTTACGCGCGTTACTCACTCGCGAGGCCGACGGTACGACCGCTGGTCGGCGCACGCAGCGAGCCCAGCAGCTGATCCTCGCCGTCAATAGACTCGTGAGCCGCGAAGCCGACGACTGGCTTGAGAGGTTATTACCTCTCAAATCAGTCGCCGACAACATTCCTATTGTATGGGATGAGGATGGACTCCCCGCCAGGCGTCATTGAGTCACCCAGTCAGACTTTGGCTGGAGCTCCTTAGCTTACGTCCGACTGGGAGACGATGGCGATTGGCCCATCCCACCCGCCCATCTTCCCCAACAACTAGCACCCGAGTGGGCCAGGCCCACCAGGGTCCACCTTGTTGCCTCGCCCCCTCCGCCGATACCCGAGGGTGATTTCAGCGCTCGGGTGGAAGCGCTGAGGGCTTCGGAAATTCAAATAGGTACATGAGAGGGGCACCGTCTCTTTAACCCCTCAAACCCCCTAAACCTCGAAGGTCTCCTCAGGCCACAGGACTTTGGTCCTATGGTCCTATGGTCACGGGGGAGACAAATATTCTCGCCTCGGTGTCCGGCATACTTCCCCTAGCCCAGGAACCCGTTCCTGAGCTGGAGGAAGAGACAACGACGCCAACAACCGAGGGAAAATAATTTCCTCAGTCACCCCTCCCGTTTTTTTCTTTTTTTTCTCTCCCATTTTTTCCCTTTTTCTTTTAGGCATTTCGGTATCTCATAGACCTTCCCAGGATTCCCAAGATGCCCAGAACGTTCCCGGAAGTCCCAGGATTCGGCTCTTCGTTATTTAACAAATAGTTTTATATAATTTTCCAATTTTTTTTCTTTATTTACTTTTATTTTATGTTTTAAGTTCTCACATTTTTTTTGTACATTTTGTTTTCACAAATAATTTTTTTTAGAGCCACCGCAGCTTCACTCCATCATTGCGAGCCCAGCGTTTCCTCTGTGTTCGCCATGTTAGGTTTTTGTTTTTAGGTGTGCTTGGGGCTGTCGTTTTTGCTCTCCTTCCCACATGCCTGTCCATGCTGCTGTAGTCTGCCGCTCTCTCCTTGGAAGATCGACAAGGGGGGAAAAGTGACCAAATAGTCACAAGAGGGCAGCATGGGTCCCGGTCAGGTGACCCTGGGGCGCGTCCATTGCACCACCTGAGGTGGCACAACCCGAGGTCAAGGGTCAGTTGGTGACTCCCTATCCGACAGGTCGGATAGGGAAGAATTGGCTAAGAGAGAGATGAGGAGCAGGGTTGCTCAGGTGGCCACGCGGTGGGCGTGGGGAATGTTGTGTGGCGGTTGAAAGGACGTACGGCTACCCCACGTAGCCATTTAGTATGTTTATTAGATATCAGACCTCGTATCGGTAGCATAGCTACCTGTACGAGGCCGGCGAACCTTAGGAGACGTTGGGACCGTGATGGTGATTGTGGGTTGCGGCCAATCAATAAAGGCTCGCTAACTTATCAATCACGTGTCCGACCCAAATTATTCAAGTGACCCATTTGCGATACCACTGCCTGGAACCTGTATCCAAGCGGCGGCGGAACGAATGGTCACAAATTTCAGAACAAACTGATAAAAGAGATCTACCTTTGCCACAAACCACAAAAGACAGAGATAATTCCCAAATTAATTTGCATGACGATGATACTGATTATAGCGAGACTGATGATGATGCATCATCAAGTCGAATACAAATACCCATGAAACAGAAATTAGAAATATTGGAACTACGAGAAAAACACCCAAAATGGAACCTACAAACCTTTCAAAAAAAGGAGCAAAAGAATTACCATCGATTAAATGTCTATCTACTTGGAAAAATCAAATACTTAAAAAAGACAATACCAGAAAACAGTTTCATGATATCAATGCATTTGTTCTTGAACATTTTAATGAAGCTCGATTGCATTCAAACATAATGCGAACACTACATTTGCGGCAATGGGCACTACAAAAATATTTGAAATTAAATGATTCATCTCTCAAGTTCAAAGCAAGTTCTCAATGAGCTGAAAATTTTAAATGAAGAAATCAGTTATTTTCACGAAAAATCACACGTATGGTTAACAGACGAGAAGTTATGGAATTAGAAGAAATTTTAGAATCTGCAAAAAAATTTCAACAAAACGTACAAAATATATTGACTACTTATCCACCAGAAAGAATATTAAACACTGATCAGTGCGGCTTCAATTACGAAATTATTCCTAATCGTACAATTTCATTTAAGGGTGAGAAATCAACTTATGGCTTTGCTCAATCACTAACAAATAAAGCTACACATAGTTACACTGTACAATATATAATTAATGCTGCTGGAGAAGTAATTGGTAATGTCTTTTTGTGTTTACAAGAAACCACAGGAATATTTGGACCTCGTATTCAGGAGAAATTGAAAAAAACTCCAGCACCGAATGTAACAATTTCTTGTAGGAAATCTGGAAAGCTGTCATCTGGATTAGTTGGAATATTTTTAAAAACAGTTCTTGCTCCAAATATGTACGAAGATTTTATACTGCTTATTGATTCTTGGTCAGGCCATACTAATCCAAGGCTTTATTCATCTATTTTTGGAAAGGAAAATAACAAGCCAGAATGTAATGTGCAAATAATTCCTGAAAAAACAACATCACTTTGTCAACCATTGGACACAACATTTCATCGGCAACTTAAATATCTCATCAAAGCTATTGTTACAGCTCTTGAACTTTTTGAAGGCAGTGATATGATTAATTCAGAAGATAACTGGACATCACGATTGGGAATAATTTGCTTGCATTCACTAGCACATCACCAATTGTCATCACTAATTTTCCGTCCTATGATCAAATATTCTTGTCGTCGAATTTAACTACTAATAAAATCGAATTTCAAAATGTGAAACAAGTGTGTTTTACATTTACTGACAATGAACTTACGTGCTCAAAAGACAATTGCAGTGACCAAAGATTTCTAAAGTGTGCTCGATGCCGACATATTATTTGTTTAAATTGTTTTTTCTATGGTTATCATGTAATGGATTGTCAAGTTTAAAATCAGAAAACCTGTAATTAAATCTTTTTACTATTTAATACATAAATTCAACCAATTACTTACTGGCAGCATCTAAAATAGACAGAAATAAATTATTTTGTTATATTCTTAGCAAATAGTACTCATTTACTTAAGAAATTCTTAATATGCACGAGATTTTTTTCAAACTGTCTGCCATTTTAGAGGAAATGAAATAAATTCAAACTTGTGATTTCATGATTGATCTTTAAGATCCACTAATTGGATCTTTCAGACTTTTGACATCATGATATGATCTGAAGATCCAGATGATTGGATCTTTGAAAATATTTTAACTCTTTAGATTGCTTAGGAACAAATAGTTATATATTCATACACAGCCTGATTACACATTCCATATTGTAAATAGGCTGCAAAAAGTCCTACGTTTGGCTTCAATATTACATTGTTGGCAGTGTTGTGAAAAAATACGTGAAGAAGACATTGTTCTGAGGTAACAATCATTTAATTCGCCACAAATTTAAAGGGATCAGTCATTCCCTTATTGGTGTAGTTTCCTTGTAAGTTTTGAATCGATTTTGATCTACATAGGACAGAAATCGGAATGATCAGATTTGAATCATGTCCTGTTTGAGTCGATTCAAACGAAATTAATTAGCTGAAATCAACAAGAATTGATTTGAATCATGCCTTGTTTGAGAATGCAGCAAAGTGAGTGTTACTGTGTGACAGTTATAATGTGTGTATCATATTGTAAATGCAGCAATATGAGTGTTACAGTGTAATGGTTATAATGTGTATATCACATTGTAAGTGCAGCACTGTGAATGTCACATTTTGTTTTGTTGTCCTTTGGAAAGACTGGAGATTCTAGAGCACAATTAAAATGTCAAAATTGAGCCAACCACTGGAATTGCAACATCAATTTTATTAATTTTTTAAAACATTTTTGAACAAAATAAACATTTTTTTAGAATTTTTACAAAACAGAATCTGATCAATCGATAAATTGAAACAATCGCTAAATTATTTACAAATTGTTTTTGTGATCCTTTGATTCGATCTCAGCTAAAGAAAATTGCGGCAAATTTGCAGAATTATTTGAAGTTTTTTGAAGAATTATTTGATGTTTCAGAAAAAATTCTATAAGTTTTTCTTTATATTTTCATTATTTTATGAAAAGAACAAAAATAAATAAAAGAATAAAAGTTTCCTAACACGAATTTATTCTTACATTTGTGAATCGTCTAAAGGCGAATGTAAAAGCGCTAATACCACAGCCATACAAATAACCACTGCAGTTCTTATCAATATTCGTAAACCTGTATATTTATAAAATTCACACATTATAACATACACTGTAACACTAACATTGCTGCAATCACATTGTGATACAAACAAAATAACAGCCATTATATGACATTTACAATGCTGCATTTATAATGAGATACAAAAAGACGAATTATCGATCGAATTGGGATGTTTATTGTGGGACAATAGGGTGGTGATAACTCAAAAACTAAGGAGGGCAATTCTGGAAGAGTTGCATACTGCACACCCAGGCATGATGCGAATGAAGTTGTTTGCACGGTCACACATTTGGTGGCCAAACTTGGACGAAGATATTGAGCACGTTCGAGAGTTTAAACCTTGTCAGGAGTGAAGTCAGAATCTGCCCAGAGTTGCTCTTCATCTTTGGGAATATCCTGGTGGCCCTTGGAGGCGGATTCATATGAAGATGGCTTGAAGGACTTACTTACTTGTCATCGATATTTATTCGAAGTGTCCCGAGGTTTTCCTGCTATCATCCGCAACATCTGTTGAAATTATAAAAAAATTTAAGAACTTGTTTGTTTGGCGTGGGTTGGTAGAAGTGATGGTCAGCGACAACAGTGCCGCATTTAAATCTAAAGAATTTGTAGATTTTACGAGGAGTAACAATGTTCTTTACATGTTTACTGCATTTTCTTATCCAGTAACCAATGGGCAGCCGAGAATTTTGTTGGAACTTTCAAGAAGGCTCTAATAGCCGACATCAAGAACAGAGTAACCCCGTGTCGAAATTTTGTTCTTTGTTATCGGGTCACTCTATTCCACTACCTCAGTCACTCTGGCAAGTCTTAAGTTGAATCGACAAGACTGAGTTTTTTTTAAACCATCATTGCAAAACATGGTAAAAATACAGCAGGCGGCTTAAGTCAAACACGGCTCTTCCGTCGATCGATCTTTTCATTGTAGCGAAAACGTTTGGGCACGTGGCTATCGGCGAGGTGAGACTTGGTCTCGAGCAGCAATCACCCCTGTGATTGGTAATATGATGTACGGACTTACAACAGAAGAGGGCTTGAGCTGGAGGCGTCATACCGACCCTTAGATGTGCTGAGGACAGCGTCTGCACCGATTTGATGGCAAGGAAGAGGACGATGGCGATAGTGTTCCTGACAACATCAACCAGGAATCGAACAGTTCCGGTTTGATTGTGTTACCGATGGGCAGTGCTAGCACGGATTCGCAATGTTCTGCGGTGGGAAATACCAGTGCAGCAGTTTCTGGGTCCCCTGAAGGCGTTTCTGCAATATCTGAAGCTGTATCCGGTTCCCATAGCGTTCTGAGACGTACTGAGCGTCCGTGAAGTTGGCCCGACAAATTATAGCCCTAAATTCCATAATTTGGTATTATTTAGTATACATTTAGTATAGCCAATTCCCAAAGTTTTAGAATTTGTATTCAGTTAGAACATATGAAAAAATTCGATTTACCATATAACGAGCCAAGTTCACATCTATCTAATGAAAAAACACATCCACTACTCTGATATTTAGCAAAACATACTATATTTTTAGTATAGAATTAGTATAGACAGTCTGCCAAGTTTCAGGTTTTGTATGCAATAAGAACACATGCAAAAATCCAAATTAAGAATTTGCATACTCCCTCAAACTGTCTATATACAAAAAATGCATCTATGTTTTTCAAACTTTAATATTATTTAGTATGCATTTAGTATAGACAACCTGCCAAGTTTCAGATTTTGTATGCAATAAGAACACATGCAAAAATCCAAATAATTAAGTTTAACTTTTACTAAATACATAATTGTTTAATACAAAAAAGGCATTGTTTTGTCTCGTAACAATACTTAAAAACCTATCTTATAAATAAATATTGTAGCAAATTATTATAAGGTTTATTTCAGATATGAGAGCTTTGATATTTGATTGATATTTAGAAAATAAAAATTGTTTTATTTTACACACACATGTGATTTACTACAAAATCGCAAATAAAATATGGAAAATATCTTAATTTAAAATCATTGTACATAGAAAGAAAAAATCATTTAGATAAATAAAACTGATTTAAACATTGTTTGTAAAATATAAATAGTTCATATACATATAGTGCAGGTAATAAGACAAGTGAGTTATTCAGTTAAAATCAGTTTAGAATAAATATGAATACAAAGAATATGAAAGAAACATAACAGTTTTAGACAAAAGTTATTAATTATACATAATAACTTTTATTGAATAATATAAAGTATCAAGTGAGCAGTAACAATTCTTTTATCACTAATTGTATGTACTTTATCACTTAAATCATCATATAACTCCCATCTTTTATCGAAACGGCGACAAATTGCGGCATAATGGCCGACATTATTGTTGACCTGATCTGTGAATGATATTACTGCCAATAGTATGTATGTCTTGTGGAAATATTAGTTTTTAGTGGAATATCTGCCATCTTAATTGCAGGTATCATATATAAATTTGCAAAGTCTGAATCAAAACTAGTATTCGATAAAAAGATGTGGTCCAACAATAGTGTTACATCAATATTTCCAGAAATTAAGATCTAAATTTTGGACTAATGAGTTATAAATATTTACATATATTATAATAATTCTTCTATCGTTTTCTGTTAAACTAGGAATTGGAATACATCTTTCAATTATTAAGCTAACATTACATTCACAGCTTAATAGGAACATCCTTCCCTGTACCAATTCCTTTTGAAAAATACTGGATAATATTGTAGCCCGCTGCTTGTACAGACTAATACTTATTTTTCCTTTGTGTAACAATTCTTTAACAATGTTAAAAATGGGAACGTCATTACATTGGTTGAAAGCTGTTTGATAAGCTCGAGAATTTACCGCCGCCATTTTGATTTTGCTTTTGGCCAATCACACGCACCGATTTCGACCAATAGGAAGCTGATTAACCTGACAATACATTAGTAGCATAGTGTATTGTCGCTATCAAGGCCACCACAGTTTCTAAGAATGTATCAGCATTAACATATATTGTTTAGTATTTTTTTTAAATCACTTCTACATTTATAAAAACATAAAAATAATGTATAAAATGTATTTCAAAACAAAAAAAACGAGAAATAAATTATTTATTAATAAAATGAGAGATCAAAAGACCAGTCTGCCATCTCATACTGTCACAACTTTAGAGTCTAACACTAATACTACATCATCAAATGCTTCACCTTCAAATACAAATGTCAAAATTACATCCACATCAAACTTAAACACCATTAACACAAACATTAACCAAAATTCAGTTTCAAATTCCAGCCAATGGAAAACAAATAAATCGACAATTTTTATGAATTGTACGTTTAACATTCAGAATTTCCATACTAATTAATTAAATTGTTATTAATATTCCTTTTTTGTATTAATTTTTTCCATTCTTTTGACTTGTTCTTTTGACTTGATTTACTTTTCTGTATTAATTTTATTCTTATCTATTCTTTATTAATTCAATTTGGTTTACTTTTCTGTATCTCATTAACAATAAAAATAACTATTGCTTTTTCCACTAATACAAATTTTTGAGTTGGTAAATTCTCTTGACGAATTCCACTCCAGCCTTGTTGTATTGTCAGGTTTTAACCACGAATTTTCTTGCCTGAAAATACAACTCGTGCTCTTCGGGCACTCGTATTTTCAGGCAAGAAAATTTGTGGTTAAAATTTCCCTGACAATACAACAAACTCTTGTGAAATTACTACTGAGAATCACAGTAACTTACTGCCAATGCCTGTACCACTGAATCAAAAACACATGTATTTTTCAGAGAGAGCACAATACGATTTCCGATATGTACTACTTTTAAGCTGGTGCAGTTTCCAATTTTAAAAAATGCAATGCTAATTTTTTTGTCTGGAGCATTGTCATCGACAAGCCATTTTGGATTTGGATCCAGATAACGTGACCTGCGTTTTAAGGGATGCAAATTATTAATTTGGATTAATTTGTCGGGCCAACTTCACGGACATCTCGAAAACTCGTAAAATTAATTTATGAAATTGGATTTTAGTGTGTGAACTGTGATAACATGAATTTTATATTGAAGTGTAAAATTAGATTTTAATAATGATTTAATATTGATTTACGGATTTTGTTCTTTTAGTTTTTTTTTTGGTATTATTATTGGTTTTAAAAGGGAGAGCAGTGTGATGTATTGCTTTTATGGGTGTTTTTGTGGTGCTATCTCGTGTCATATTTGTATAAAACAGTTCAGTTGTTCACTTGTAACTCACCGTATCAAGAAATTACCAGAAATTACAACTACAACCCAAAAAACAGATGATGGTTTAAGCGCAGAAATTTTGCATAAACATTCTGAAGACGGACTGGATTTTAAAAACTGTCATTCATTACACTCAGTAAATTTGAAAGGGGTTCATGCTGCCAAAGTATCTTTAGACCTGACTTTTTTTTTTTTGATACTGTAAATCTTATATATAATTATTTTTCAAAGTCTATTAGTCGTTGAGATTTGTTGTTGCAAAATATAAAACGAAAGTTAGAAGATCATGCAACTACGCGATGGGAAACAAAATATAACGCGATAAATGCCTTACTTGCCGAATTGAAAGCAACTATAAATACCAGAAGTAAATACTTTATCTCAGGATGATGACAATGTTATTAAATTTTTAGCTAGAAATTTAATAACAAAGATTAATTTCAAATCCGTTTATATAACTATGTGGAAAAATTTATTGAACCACATCAATCAAATAAAACTAGCATTACGATGTTCCACATATCTGTGGATCGTGCAGTAAAGTATATTTCAGGCTTAAAAAGAGTGATGGAAGAGTTAAGAAATGAAGGATCAGAAAGTATAAAAGAAAGAGCGATTGATGTTAGCGGATCTTTATGAATACATGACGGTTTTCAAGCAAAAACAACTCGCAAAATTAGAAAAATGTTTGCTGACGACGATAATGCACTATTTGCTGAAAATAAAAAATTCCGAATTGAATATTATACAATTTTAGATTCCATAATTAGTCACCTTAACTGGAGATTTTGATCTTTGCGAGAACTGAATAATGATTTTGAATTTTTAAGTGGACCTGCCTTAAAATCATGAATCAATTGAGCAATTAAAACAAGTCACAGATTTCGCCTGAAAATATTCAAAAGATGATAATGCTGCAGAACTAATCAGTGAAATTGAATCTATAAAAGTACAAATATAGAAAATTCTGCCAACATTGGACACTGCATCTATAATAAACATTCTAAATGCAATTTATAAATGGAATATGAACATTTCATACTCCAATACAGGAATTTGCTATAAAATCTTCCTGACAATGACATTGCCTGGTGTCAATTGCTAGTGGTGCCTAGAGGCAAATTGACCTGCACACTGATATCGGTTCTAATTATATGTGTGGATTTGCTAGAATTTGCTTTTAGTTTCTGGGCTCAGATTTTCACGAAATTGCATGAATTTTTTAGATTTTAGACTTTAATTTTAGATTTCTTGGAATTGTAATACTGATATTTGTTGTTTTGGCATTTACAAATCCAAGGGGATGGGTGTACGAAAATTGTTTGAATGTCAACCCCTTTGTATTAAATAGTTACTAGAGGCATATAGCCGCTTCGCTGGCAAGGATGATGATAGTGGTGGTGAATGTCGTGGCCGCTAAAGGAAAAATCGAACGCCCTAGGCCTATCCTTATTCTTAACTCTAAACCTAACCTCATCTTTTTCCTAGTCCTATCACTAACTCTTTCTCCTAGTCCTATCACTAACTCTTTCTCCAACTCAAACCCTATTTTTATCCCTAAGCCTTACACTAGCATGAGGCGAATCAGCAATGAAATCATGTCAACTCTGGATTAAATACAATCTTGAATAAATTTTCATTTTTATCCTTACCCTAATCTTGTTCCTTTGTACATGTAGAAAAATGTGTTCTGAATGTCGCCCACAAAATTGATTCCACTGTAGATCGGCAGCCATTATTGAACTGATATTAATAGTTTCATTATGATGTCACAATGACATGTCAACGTTTGCCAATTGAGCAGTTCATATTGCTGCCCATGACGTCACCGCCAATTTAACCAATCACGTTGACTACTACCATTGTTTTTGCTAGTGGCAGCCGTGGCAGCGACGACCACCACCACCATCCACGCATTAATATTATAGATCATCGCCAGAACAAGATGACATGGCCAGGGCTCTTGACCATGCCTGTTTGCACTCTGGTGACAGAATTCAATAATGCGCACACATACACGCGCGCGCACACACACACATGTATGAACAATTTCATGTATTTCATAGCCCTAAAATATATTCCAGAATTAGTAAAAATAATTAAACATTAAATTAAACATTAACATTACAGATCAATTGCAATATCTGGTGGAATTAAATAGAAGCCGAGGAGAGCTGTTGGACTTCACTTTATTTTCCACCTAAGAATATTATTCAGGTGTCATTAAGTTTGGCCCAAATAAATAGTTGATTGTTATATATTAGTACTGTTTGTATAATGGGTCTTGTTAGGGACTCACTACATCATTATGCATAATGATGACTTGTGAGCTTTTGTACACGTGTTTACAAGTGGAAGTTGCGTGACTATAAACGCATCAAGTTTGGAGTATATTTCATTAATAGAGAGAATACAATAGCTTTGACATTGGTCACTACAACAAGTAGTGTTAGTGAGTGGAGGCATCAGTCTTGCTTTCTACGAATAGAAGAAATTATGTCAATCTGTTTACGTAATCTGTTTTTACTATGAACTTTAAAATTTTAACTGGGGCAAATATTGTTAAGAAGTGGTGAAAAAAAGCAAAAAAAAAAATTTTATTTTACTATTAATTACTATTAAACTTAAAGCCTAAAAATATAACTTTTGATGTATTGTGGATAAAAAAAAGTGTTTTTTAAGCTATTCATATGCATTTTTAAGCTGTAAGTTTCACAATATAAAATATATTTCAAAGTGTTGCTCTGTGCTTTATTTAACCAATAATATATTTATTTGTTTAAATTCATAGCAATTGGACCGATTGGGGTCCATAGTACTGTGTAAGTTTTATTAACATTAAGATCATTATAGTCTTTTATTTCTGTCATTGAATAAGAATGATGTTTGACAATAATCAGCAGAAACATGTAATTAACCATATCAAACTAAGCTGGCACAAATCTCCTTTTACTGGCAAAACATGTAATTTCAACAGCTAAACCACAATTGGTAGATATAAGATGGTTGCCCCACTCCCATCTAGAAGTTGGTATCATGTGTGAAATTCTCGCTTGGCGT
>JAQFZU010001507.1:0-13110 GCA_034696185.1 Henia vesuviana | reverse complement strand
TGTTAGCCCGTAGACGATGCCAAGAATGTTGGAAAGCGGTCATTTTTGCTCCTGAGCGCCCCCAGATTCCCAACAGCATCACGTAAAGGACCTTACAAGGCAAAAATAAAAAATGATAGAAAAAGTTCATTAAAGAAATGAGAAGGAAAATGTAGAACGATTTAACTGAAAACACTAAAAGATTTTTATGGGAGAAGTATGAAAAACAGCAAAAGTTGTGTGGGTGGGATTTTACGACAATCACAGCCTATCCCCCACTTCTTTGCGGGGAACTCGCCTGATTAAAGATAGCCGTCCACACGGCCTTAGGGTCGGGGTTTGCCGTATCATTCACGGTCTACCGTACACCTTTGACCCGCAGGCAGATACGTAATCTCCGTCAGTTTACACTGCCCACCCCCATCAACCCACCCATTACAATAGTCAAATAATAGGTCGACCGTCGTCGACTGACATTACTCGTCTACCGCAATGTGCAAGTTGAGTAAGGGTCGGCCGTTAGTTAATAAGCCAACTTCTTGACTTGTAACCACAGCCTACGCGCGTTATAGTATTGACGACAAAATTGCGTTCCGGGCACGGTGAGCAAACCATCCGGCGGGCTTTTAATGTTGTAGGGCCGGTAGAAAGTACCGTCTCCACGCCACCTAGGGATATTCTATCATCCTCTGATAATAGATGAGAGCCCCGTTTCACCCGCAATTTTGCGACTTATTAACGCCATTCACCAGTTTTTTTAGACACACGGGCTGTTCGCTTACGCTCCGTCAAGGCCGTTTTCCCCCCAGTCGGTTTGACCTGGCAGAAAAACATTCTATCTATGTGTAGCGTAAGCCAGTATAAAAGAAATTTTAAATTTTTCCATGCGTTGCCGCATGTGCCGTCCGCGTACGCTTCGTCAGGGTCGTCTCTCCCCCAGTCGGTTGCCCGACGAGGAGACATTCCATCTACCCACGTTAGCGTAAGCAGAAAAAAAATTGGGAATTAAAAAAAAATTTTGCGTGTGGTCCCAGTTCAAATCTTGGCCAGGCCCCCAATTGTGACGATTCTTACTGCACTGTTGACTAGGCACGGTCCCTAGCATGACAGATCCATAATTACCGCCACATTGAATAAGTAGAGACAGACGCATGACCATTTGTGTGTGTAGGCCTTTATTGTATTAATGGCCGCGACGCGCCTCAATGTCTCGTTCCCACCTACTCTCTCGGTTCGCCAGCTCCGTGGCGATAGTCGAAGCTATCGTGTTATAATGGAAAACGAGAGTGAGATAGGCCTAACGGACTTAACTCGCAACCATTTTCCATCATAAAGTTCTTACCCTTCATCAAACAATCCGAAGATCATTCGGCGAAGGAAGAGAGCAATTAAATACATTTTTTCATTATAAAAACTATTTTTATGTTGTCATTAAAACCTACCTTTTGTTAACACAAAAGCTGAGCACGGTATCTGTGTGCTCAGTCATTTGCATTGTTAAAAATGAATCCGATTCTGGATCCGGGTTTCGACAGTGACGTCATGATGCGGTTCCTCATTTCATTCGCTTGTAACTCGTTTCACACTTACCCGGGAGTTTCAAGAATGAAAAAATTGGCATCTACGTTATTTTTTGGATAAGAATATATTATTCTCATCCATAAATAAAATTCCTAACACTTCGAAAAATTAGGAGGAAAAGTATGGGTTCTAATATCTATTAGTCCCTCCCTCCTGATTGTCTTAATCAATTTTGTCACCATGTGGGGTTAAGGCACTCACTATGTCATATCTCTACCTATTAACAATGGATTACGGTGATTTTTTGTGACGTCGGTACGGTAACTGCCGTAGTAATCGATAACCAAAATTTGGGAAATAACCATTTCTCGATAGTTTCAATTACCGCAAACACCGTCGCTCGTCACCTCGACAATTTAATAAAGCTTTTTGCCATTGTTTTGGATATTTCGTTATGCCACCGGTAAGTTTTGTGCAATAAAACAAATTTAAGTGTATTTTTATAACTGTTTGACCGATGGGTGGAAGTTTTTTAACTTCTGACCGCTGATCATGCGACGAAGTGGGAATTTGGCTATCGGGCCGAGGGCTTGACAGCGCCGGGGAATTTTTTCTCGACACTGCCGTGCTCTGGGTCGGTGACCATCATTCACATACCACTTGAAATAATTTCCTACCCCGTTTTCTATTAAAAATAAAATATTTTTCTTACTGTTTTTAACTGAAAACTTTAATTCACGTCAGTAAAATGGACCCATCGGCAACTTTTTCGCCGATAGGCCTATTGAACTGACAAATTTTTACTAAGAAAATTCAAACTTTTAAAATAATACGAATACCGATTCGTTATATTTTTTTAAATGTAACGATAGTATTTCCTTGACAACACATTGCCAGGTTTTTTTTTTATATATAATAAATCTGACATTGTTATCAAAACTATGAATAAATTAAATTTCGTGTCCGCCATTATGACGTCACACGGAAATTCTCTTTTTCTTTCTTTCTATTAATAAATCTCCTTTTATTAATAAAAAATTAAATATGATTATATGAAGCAATTCTTTTTTTTGCTTTATAAATCCCCTATTTTACTTTAAATAAATAACGATACATAAAGAAATCCGTCGAATTTTTCATGCTTTAGATATGTGCAATTCTGCCACTGAATGGCTCCAAGAAGACTCTTCAACCATAACCATCTAACAGCGGTTTTATATCGCACGTTTGAGGAACTTGTGCAATTTTCGAAAGTTTAATAAAAAATAAACAATTAAAATAGAATTCTTAGATATAGAATTTCATTTTATTATTTTTTTTTCCTCTTTCTTAACTACTTGCTAAATTCCTTTGGTTTCTCATCTTTTTCCTTATCTAAAAATTTTTTTCTTACTAACAATTATGAGTGGGCATTGCGATTAGCCATTGCACTGTGGCTAATAGCTTTGACTACTTGTAATAAATGAGTTTTTACACCTGGACAATTCTTGGTGTTGGGACATTAATCGATGTCTCGACGCGATGGATTGTTCACACTGGCATAAATTATTGTAAAAATTTTTTTTTAGTTTTTATTTATGTTTACTTCAACCACGAATTTTACTAATTAATTTTTTTTATTATTATTTCAAAAACGACCTGACCGTTCTCAATTGCGACGTAGAGAGGAGGAACTCGAGGTCGCGCGCATGATTGTTTGTGTTGAGTGGAAAAGAATTAAATAGAATGCAGTGAGTCATTTAGAGTAACATGACAAGTATTTATTCGTGTGTCAGTAGCAGAACAGCCCGAATGACAGATCGACAGCTGTCATCTCACAACAAACAAGATGACAGGTATTGTTCACACGACTCTACAATACACATCATCAAAACAGTAAATCCCATCACAGATGGTATTACAACATAAGCTGTAAAGACATTACACATGCCAAAAACCTTGAGCTTCTTGGACATTACAATTCAACAGTTTGTATCATATGCGCAGGCCTTGGGTACCATATACTCTATCTGACTGGAGCTACTTTGCAGTGCAGTAACTGCTTGGGGTTGGGATGGGTCTCTCAAGCCCTTCCGACCTCACCAGCAGTTACCAGGCATTTCGATGCTCTGGGAATCTTTCGCCGAGGTTGAGGGTGAAACTCAATGTTCCACTCTTTCCCGACGATGGATTCCAGGATCAAAGCCTTACGGCAACAAGGCCTGTTATGGCCAGCTACAAATCCTAGGCCCCTGACCGAGGAGCAGGCTGCACGCAGGCTGTGGGAGAGGGAGGAATTGCCAACATGGCACTCGATGTGCGAGGACTTCTATTCTCAAGCATCGGAGGCCACAGGCGTCTCCCAACCCACCGCTGCGGAGCCTGAACCTCAACCAAGGGCAGGATCCAAACGTTTTCGTTTTGTTGTGTCATCAAGGGAAAACCCAATCATCTATGAGCCGGATGCAGAGGAGATTGCCAAGGCTAGGGAGCGATACCGCAACCTTCCGGAAGATAAATTTATCATCCGAGTTTGCGCGACACTCTGAAACAGGATTAAAGAAAAGGCGAAGAAGCAGCGAAAAGCCGCAAGAAGACGGCAAGCTCCACAGAGCAGCAAGAGCAGCAATGTAAGACTAGCGGTTCCCCCGCTGACAATTCGACTGCCACAACAGAAGAGATGGATGTATTCCATTCCCCTCCACAATCCCCTGACCTTCCATCACCCATACCCCAGGTGATCTTACAACCCACGTCCCCCGAACCCCGACCCTTCTCCCTGATTGCGTCTACCTCCTGGGTGGCAACAACGGAACTGGAATTTCCTTTCAGCCCCACTGTGACAGCCGAGGAGGAGAACCCAATGACAATTAGAGCAAGGAAACTGGTGGCACGATTCACGGAGGATGCAAGGGAGCAAAGGTCCAACTGGAACAATTTTCGTTAATAACTCGTCCCCGCGCCCCCCCTTGAATGTGCAAGGGACTCCTTCATGCAATGTCCGCTCCTGAGTGGCGATGCTCTGGCTCGTATAGCTCCTAGAGTTATCACAATGAGCCCAAGCAGCGTCATCGCATGGCGGGCAGAACTGGCAGTATGGGCTGCTCTTCACATGCTCTGGTACATTTCAGCAATCGCAAACCGGGGCCCAATCTTCAACACCATGTACGATCGTCTGCGCGCGTTATTGACGCGTGGGGACAATGGCACGACTCCTAATCGCCGGTGTGCACAAGCACAGCAGCTTATACTGGCAATTAACCGCTTTATAGGGTCTCCCGCAAATGACTGGTTGGAGCGGCTCTTGCCGCTGCAGGCGGTCGTCACGGGCATCCCCTTCACATTAGGACCTGATGGCATACTGGTCAGATGCCATAACCTAACCAAGGAAGATTTTGAGTGGACATCTCTGTCCAGAGTCCAACCTGGTTACGATGGCGACTGGCCAATTCCCTCACGCCATGCAGTACCTAAACATACACCGCGGTGGGCAACAAATGCTCCACCACCGCCAATGCCATTAAAAGATTTCCTAGATCGAGTGGAAGCCATGCGGGCAGAAGAGAGGAGATTGGGTGCGGAGGAGCAAACAGCTTTCCCACTCTCAACCAATCCACTCAATCTGCCAGCAGGCAGCCATCAACCATAGAAAGGTGGGGAGCGCAAGTCTCACAACCCGCGACTTTCCAACCTCCTAGAACGACCTTAACGCAGGAAAAACGGGAAACGGTAACCGCGTTTTCCGCTCTCTCTACAACAACACCCCCCCCCTCGGGATTTCCCTTGTTGGAAGCTTAGGGATCGCCATTGATTTTTGTGTCTCCAACCCTTACCATCTCTCTGGAGGATCTGGTACCGCAATTGGCGAAGCCAACTCCTCCCACAGTGCCGGAAGAACGTGAGTCGCCCTTTGCACCTTCTACTTTTCCCACACTGACCCCCCCACCCCTGAGACAAGATCTCCACAGCCACAACCGACGAATTCTCCAACAGAGAATTTATTGGGTGCGATGGAATGGATCTCTATCTCTACGTCTGAGAAAGTGGTCATCTCCACCGAGGAGGTAACCATCTCAACGGCAGAAGAGGCCACTACCTCTACTACCGAAGAGATGGAAACCTCCCCTCAGTAAACATCCCCACCTCCTTTTATTTTTTTATTTTTATTTATAGAGATCCCAGTCAGGATCCCCATGTCATTTGAGGTCCAATCCAGGACCCTCCAATTTTTCCTTTCGGCCGTCTGAACTTTTTGTTTTCATTGTTTGCGAACCTGAGAGTTTCAGTTCCTGTTTCCCGACGGCCGAGACAACGACGAGAAGCCATTGCTGTTGTCTACCCACGCAGAGGCACCCATCGAATTGATTCAGCCCACCTGCATGTGGTGTTTTTCTTTTTTTATGTTTTCCTTTTTTTATTTATTATTATGTTTTTTTTATTATTTATTGACAAGTTTACCATTTGTTTACAAAACATTAATTTTTTTTGTGTGTGTATCATTTGTTTAAAAATTTATCATTGTTTTAGGGCCACCGCAATTTGCACTACATTGCTCGGACCCACCGCTTTCTTGTGTTCGCCAACAAAATTTTTAAAAAAATAGTGTGCCTGGTGTGGTTGTTTTTGCCTCACCCCTGCTCGCCCGTTCGTACTGCCGTAGTTAGCCGCCTTGCCCTGGTCAACGCGACTAAGGGGGAATTGTGACCAGTCGTCACTAGAGGGCAGTACGAACCCCCGATCCACGTGATCTCTGGGGCGCGTCCATTCACTCAACCTGGGGGGCTCAGCCACGAGGAACAGACAGTCTGTAACCGCCGGTCTTAGCGATAGGATGGGCGGTGCAGATCTGGCTGTTCCAACCGTCATCATGACGGATGGGGCTGCCCAGGACGTTGTGCTATGGGCGCAGTGGTGTACACACGGTGAATGAGAGTACGTACGATCACCCCACGTAGCTGGGATGCTGATAGCAAAGTTATATGGCTGCGTGACAATAGCTTTGGCTATCGTCACGAAGCCGGCGAACTGAGAGAGTACGTGGAAACGAGACGGTGAGGTGCGTCACGGCCAATATCTAATAAAGATCTACACACACAACGTTCACGCGTCTGTCTCTATTTATTCACATGTGGCAGTGATTACGAACCTGTCGCGCTGAAGACCGTGTCTAGTTGCCAGTGCCATAAGAACCGTCACAACACACAATTATTTATTCGAGAAATTTGAGAATAAAACTTAATAATTCTACAATCTTAATTACAAACATGTAAATCATTCGAGCCGAGCACGGGTCGTTACATTACTGAATGAAGGTAACAATCACCTTAATTCATTGATTCATTGATTAACACAACTATTAATTCCAACTTATTTTCCAAAATTGGGTTAGTACTTAACCTAACTTAATACTATTTGAAGTTGAGTTTTAAGTTTGGACCAAGCCTCAGGCCAGTTACTAATGGACGGCATCCGCTTGGTTTGGTTTTGTAAAATTCATATTAGTACACTTACAAAATTCCAATTGTTATAGTATAAATTCATGACATAATAAATTATTAACTATTTGCAATTATTGACCGACCACCATGCTCACTCGTTGCTCTCGTGCTCTCGAATGACTAGATCAATTTCAACTCTCGTCCTACTCTCATCCTGGTGACATCTATTGGGGGTTTTGGTTATTACATTTTCTTTCACTTTGAATTTCACTTGACAATATACATACGTATATTATTATTTAACTTATTCTATTTGGGTTAATCCAACTATAGAGAAACGATTACTTAATTCCGTGCCCTATTAGGCAAGGGTTCAAATTTATTGTTAGATCCCAATCAAGTGTAATCGTCTCCCACTGTCCCTTTATTACCTTTTCTTGTTATGTGCTCATTAAGCATAATGACAATATATTTATTATTGCTATAAATGCCCCTTATTTTCCTTATGCTCTGTGATCATATTTTGGATTGTAGTAAGTTAATCATTTGGTTAACAATCTTCTAGTAATGTTTATTAGTAGGGGCTTCATTAATATGTCCGCTGGATTATCTAACGTTGAAATGTATTTAATGTCGAAATATCCATTGTTATAGAGTTCTCAAATAAAATGGAAATGTACATCTATGTGTTTATTGCGAACATTGATCGTTGGGTTTCTAATTAGATGTATTGCACTTTGGCAATCAGTGTATAACGTAGCGGATAATTTTAAATATGGTTAATCAATATTTTGTGACAAAATTCGTATTATCCATTGAATCTCAACAGAAGCACCACTTGCTGCAAGGTAGTCAGCCTCTGAAGGCGACTTCGTTATACATTTTTGAACGATACTCTTCTATTGAATTAATATCTTATCTATGAATAAAATGCATCCTGTTATGGATTTTCTATCCGTTATGGAGGATGCATATGATGCATCTGCGAACATCCTTAGTTTTGTGTTTGTAATTCCGGTTAGTTCAATACAATAGTATCTGGTATTATATAAATAACTTAAAATATTTAACACTAATTTCCAATTTTATTTATTTGTTGTATTGGAATACTGCGATAAATGGGTTGTGGCATTCGCTATGTTGAATCTAGTACGATTAGCAAGAAATTGTAAGCTGCCGATTACTTCACGATATGGACATTCGAATTGTGGATCGTCGTAGTGAAATTGTTTTAAGTCAAGTCCGACTGGTAAAGGAGTTTCTATTTTTCTATTTACCTGAACTTTAAATTTCTTGATTAGGTTTTTGATAAATATCCTTTGACTGAAAAATATTTTATCTTTTATTTTAATAAATTCGAGACCTAGGAACCTAGTAAGAGGTCCAAGATCCGTACATGTATATGTTATTTCTAATTGGTGTTTTATGTCCCGTAATGATTGTTTTGTGGGTGCGAATATGGTCAGGTCATCGACGTAAACGAATATATAGGCTCTAACGGTATTCCTGTAGGCGCAGGGGCAATATGTATGGGGTTTAAAGTTCATATTTAATAATGTTTTATTTAAATGTTTATTCCATTGCATGCCAGATTGGTGGAGACCATACAATGCCTTTCAAAGTCTCAACACAAAATTAGAATTATTTATAATAAAACCTGTCGTCTGTTCCATATGTATTGTTTCTGGTAAATCTGCATATAAATATGCACTTTTAATATCTAAATGCATATCATGATATTGACAGAGGCATACTAGTGGGTGATTGAAGTTGTGGTTGCTTCGATGAGGTTGAAATTGGTTGAGGTATTTTACTTTTTTTGTGTTTCAACATATCCACTTTTTCTAAATCATCATTGTCTCTAAATGTAGTTGGGTCTAATAGTTGTCGTTTATAACTGTTTGTAACAAGTCGATTTATAAGTTCAAAAGTCTCAATAAAACCAAACTCGACAAAACGGAAAGAATTGCAGAAACACGAGGGACACTACTAGTTGTGAACGCTAAAGGCGCAATTCGCAACTGGTCTTTCGATTGATGGAATAAAAAGAGCTGTCACAAGCTAAAATTTATTTGTTTAGCAGGACAACGAAGGTAGAAAAGAATAAATAAAAGTTTTGTACGATACAAGTCAGTAATTCGTATTAAAAAAGAAATGCTAATTTTACTCGAAAAAGTAACCAAGTTTACGTAAACCTTAAGGGATACTTTGGGCTTTACAAGCCTCGAGTTAAACAAAGATTTATATTAATTTCTCACTTTCAACAAAAGCGAAGGCGAAATAACAGGCGCTTAATCGTTATGTTACTCACACTTAACGCTCATGTCAATGGACGAAACTAAATGTTTAATGCTCACACTCGAAACTCGCGAGTGAAATGCCAAAGGTAATTGGTGTTGTGAACTTGAAAAAAGCTCCAAAAACGCCAATAGAGCTGTTTTCCTGATTATGGATGAGAATCTCTTCAATTACACCATAAAAACATGAATTTTAAATCAAGTGATGTTTAGAAGCATCACTGCAGAATCCAATGTAATGTGGAACAAATGTGAAGAAAGAATTCTGTTTTTTATTCAAACGTCCCGGGCTTTTATAAACTTTTAGTGGTCACATGTTAATATTAACCAATCATAGACCGACAAGTATCGGTTTAAACCATTATGCCCTAGGGAACATTATTAATTAGTCAATCACGCCAACAGATGGCGATTAGGAATTAATCACAGAAAACTACCGTAGAGGGAAACAGAATTGAATTTTTTACCTGTTCTAAGGGGCCAGCGCGCAAACTCATCAGGTAAGTGTAAAAATAGCATTAGATAAACGTTATGCGCAGGTTGCGCAATAATCACGTAAAAAAGCGCACTCCGAGCAAGTAGGCCAAAGGCTGGCTTGTGACATTTTTCCCTTTCTGGATTAATACGACGAGGCATGAGTGATTGGTGAAGTTTGTATTCATCTTAAAAACGAATGTTAATATGGGTATGGCATGTTTTTAGTTGTTATAGTATATTGATTAAAAATAAAAACAATTATTGTTGGTGAAAAACAAAATAATTACGGTTTATTCCATAAGAAAAAATCATATGTAAAACAAATATATAAAAAAAAGGTAATACAAAAACAATCGCAAAAGAGAGGATTTATCTCTGATGTGAAATATAAGACATAAGAAAGAGTTCTGTTAAACTAAAGAAAAACTTATTCTTTAGAAAACGTTTAAAAAAAACAGTACAAGTAAAAGAAATAAAACAAAACAAAATAAAACTTAAAAGAACGTTCAGAACACAACAAAAAAATTTTCACACCCATGGTTTTTTTGGGCGTGGGTTTCTGGCTAAATAAAGAAGTAAATCCACTAAAGTGTGGGCAACACATGTCTGAACAATCTCAAAATCGATTACATCCTTCGGTAAACGTCGTATAACTGCCGGCGCAAATCGAGATAAATATATTCAACGAATTTCCCGAGTTACAGCTTGAACTCGGCCGTGGGGCGTGTCGAGCTGTCTTTTCATCAACAACCTAGCAGCTTCTAGAATTGCGTCATCTGCAATTGACAAACGAAGAGAACGTTCAGAAGTAGCCAGTATAAATGCTTTTTTGACAGAATTGAAAAGTTCCATCAGTATCGGAATAGCTTCTTCAGGTGTCAAATGTTCATCGAGTTGACTTGGACCGGGTATTTCGATTGTGGTCGCAACAGAAATCTGGTCATGATCCAGTTTGGGTAAAGGGTAAACTACATCTATCGCCTGGGTAGAGGTTGCTCCGTCCGCAAAGATCATTGGCGGATCGATGATTATCACGGGATCTCTATTTGTTGACACAACAGAAGGATGATTGCTGTCCAGGGTAGGGATTGAATCCATGATAATTAATGGTTTCTCCTGGACAACAGTCTTGACAGCAATACTGTGCTCAAAAGCAATAATCTCCTCCCAGCTCCTTTTTAACGGTTTGGTAGAATTTTTAGGGCGAAGGAGATCAACCTTGATGTCGTAAAGCGTTAGGTCCAGGGGCGATGATACTGGCTCCTGGGTAAGGATTGGCGTCGGAATAGAAAATTCCTCTAAACCGCTAATTAATGGTGCCGGAATAAGCTCGCTCTTTTTAATACTCTTTTCGTCCTTTAGAATGATTGAGGTAGTGTCACATTTAGTATTTGGAGTTTGAGAAATAGTCGCTGTTATTTCTTGTAAAACGTTCTCAAGCTCTTCGACTGTTATTGGCCTGGTTGGGATATATGCTTTACTGTGGACCGATGGTCCCTCCGGTTCTGAAGTAATATTTTCGGCCTGATGGATTTTTTGTTGGGCCACCTTGTCCACATAGGTTAACGAAGTTGGTGTTGCCAATGTTGATAAGGTTTGTTCCTCTCGAGAGAAATCATAACCGTGATCATCAATGTTGAATTCTTCTATCGGCTCCACTCGAGTGATGTCGAGGTCTCCGAATCCTGGGTAAATCAAAAGAACGCTTTGCAACGTCTCTCCACGTGGTCCTCCAGTGGTGGGAATGGGTCTGGCCATGAATATTGATTTGCCAACTGGGTAAAACCCAGGTTTGAGGAGTTACTTGGTATTGACGAGCAATGTCGTAGGCTCTATTTCTGTAAAAGGTATGGACCACTCAAAAACGAGAAATCATACCCGGATTGCCTAGAAGGACCATTGGCGACGAGAACTTCCTATTTCCAAGAGGGTACCCATCAACACATGTTCTTCTGGCCACGAATCCCATTAAGCAACGCATCCAAATCCTAAAGTCGCAACGGCGCAAGGTACCGTGTCCTGCGCAAGCTTGGCATTTGAGATTGGGTGGCTGGTCGGTATATACTTCCACTCCATGGCCAGAACAAAGAGGACAAATTTTGAAATTCGGGAGGAAGCGTTTCCTTGGATTGTCGGGGTGGTAATGAGGGACGATGATCTCTCGCTCATCACGTAGAGGCGGCAAAGGAAGGTTCGTTAGATATAATGCGTTAACATTATATGAAGCTTCAGTCCTGGAGTCCTTTCTCCAACCGTCGTCTTTCGGTGAGCTCGGAGAAGAAGAAGAAGAGTCCTCACTCTCGTTGGTAATTGTTTGTTCAGGATCGAATCCTCTTTCGGCCATTATAGATAATTTTACTAAATTTGGAATTTGAAAATAAAACATAAATCATAACGAAAAGAATAAAAACAAAACAAATACCGAACATGAATTATAGTAAACTGTGGAATCGATTATGTATTTAATTTCAACATAATATATGCGAAAAGCGTGAGCTGAAAGAACGTTTTAAACTCTTATAAACAACAAAAAAGTTTAAATGCCATGTGCTATAACACATGGTCGTTTTTATCAGATTGAGAAAATGGCGGCTCACATATGTTTTTAAGCTTCAGTGGTTTTTTTTTAAACTTTTATACGTTAAATAAGTTTATGACTTCATCGAAAACGGATTCCACGATTTAACGTAAATATGTTATCGTTTGTACTCACGGTTCAATTGTTACAGAAAAATGAAATTTCAATAAAAAGTTTTTTATTGAAGCGAGTGTTCCACGTCTTCTGCACGAGGCGGTAGAGCGTTTGTGAATGACTGACCTAATTGAGTGTCAAAAAATACGTAGTAGAGTGGACACGTGTATTATGTCAATACACTATACTCCTCTATAGACAATTGAGTCTATAGGTTCAGTCATAGTCAATCACTTCACTCCCCTCTGCTCTCGCTTCAATTACAATGGGAATATCCCACTGTGAAAAGACGTGTAAGTTTCTTAACGCTTTTCAATCAAAAGAAAAGAAAGAAAAGTGAATTAAAAGAAAAGAAAAGGTAAAAATAAAACAAATTACAAAACAATACATGAACATAAAAAACACAAAACATTTAATACAAATAATAAAATTAATTGATCATATGGTTACACTTGGTTACTTTGGTTTTGGTTACTCTGGTAACCGATCTTCGTTATCTTAGCGACGAGGTACCAATCACCATAGTAACGTTTGTAAAGTACACTTTATTTAAGAAAAAGAAAAAACCTTCAAAACTTTACAAACAACGTGTTATTTATTTATTTAATTATCCGGGTTAGGTATGTAAGGGTACCGTTAGAATAATATCCATATTCTCGATATCTTAAGTGTTATATTTATTATTTATTTGATTATATTTATCATTGTTATTATAATTTATCATTTG
>JAQFZU010001506.1:0-13112 GCA_034696185.1 Henia vesuviana | reverse complement strand
ATGTCATTTTTCTACAAAATAAAAAGTAGAAATTTTTTATATGAACTTCTTCCTTATGACTTCCCCATTCCCCCTTCCCACTTCACCTACTTCTATTTTCACATCCATTTTTTGCCAACTTGCAGCAAACTATATCAGAGTTAGAAATATTTTGAATTGACAAAACAAATAATTAAATAATGTACTCTCTTGTGACCCTAGAAACAGGTCATGAGCTAAAAATAATTGTATCTTCAAATAGTAGAATAAAATGTAAACATAATTGCAAAAATTTTATATAATAAAAAAGGAAATAGTTTTGATAAATTAAAAATAGTTTTTAATAAATTCTTTACATATTTTTATATCGATTAATTCGATTAAGTTATACAATTAATACATGAAAATGGTTATAAATGACAAGTAATTTAAAAAATTGCTGTACAGTTTTAATTACGAATATCAATTTTCATAGCAAAGGTTTGTCAACATTTTCTTGGTATTTCCTCGTCAAATAATTGGCAGATTCGGTCAATTGCTGCAATACTTCGAAAAGTCCAGACAAATGTTGATGGAAATTATTGGCAATTACACCAGACTCTTCATCATACTCAAATTCCGATTCTGAAGTTGATTCTGACTCCATATCTGATTCGATAGAAGAAACCGAATTCGACGAAATTACTGAATTACTTCGACTACTTTCAACTTTCTTCGTCGTATTCTCATTCGCAGCACCCCAAACCAACTCGGTTTTAACAGCGTTGAGGGTATTAAAAAAACCGTATAAATCCTTATTCACCACTACTTGCGGTACTGTCGAAACCGTTTTCGCATCCACATTTTCCGTTGATATATCGAGCAATTTACGTGGTATCAGTATCGTTTCGTCCATGTTATTAACGGCTTTAACAAATCGGTCGACGGTGTTCAAAATGGACTGCTGAGAATATTTTCTCGGTCCGTGGTTTCGTCTCGCATTTCTACGGTTGTTGCGGCTCGATTCCATGATAATTACTAATAGTTGTTACTATACGAATTGAATGAGTTGATATCTGGTGCTGTGTCATAGCTTGCTTTTATATTATTTCGTTATCTTTTTTTAATGTTGATTAGACTGTATGACTGTTTAATGCTGCGTCCACGTGTTATCAATGCTTTGCACGTGTAAAGTGATCTTTCTTCGAGGGCACATATACTCGAATTAAGTAATATTAATGGATTATTGTGAGGGTTATCAGTGAATAAAAAAAATAGTCTAGTCTGTTTTTTGCATTTTGAGAGAAAATAACTTTTTTAAGAGTCTAAGAGATGATGGAAATTTTTTATTTATAATGTATTTGTGTTTAAAACAATTTGAGAATATATTTGATGGCTGAGTTTATTAATAGTTTCGTTACGTAACAGAAATTTCCACTTGTAAATTTAGTATCCAGTTGGTAACAAGCACATATAGAGCACGAGAGTAAAGCGTGTTAAGCCCGTTATCTCTACGAATTTAAAAAAATGAAAATATTGATATCGCGTGGTGTGTTCAGTTGCTAGGACCGACATTTAAGAACCAATTATCATTTAAAATTTAATTTACTTATTAATTAAATCAAAATTATTTTTTTTGAAGTTTTTTAATCATTTTAAATTAACAATTAAGCCTAATAAAATTGAATAAAAATTAAAGATTTTCTATTTACAATTATAAATATTATTAACTTTTATTAAATCATATTTTACATTAAAAATGAATATCAACATTGCTTGAATTTTTCAAGGTTTAAAAACACCGATATGAGCACCACAGAATGGACACCAATGATGAGCATCGAAAACTCCAGTTGTTAAGAATGGTATAATACCACATAAAGGACTGCAAAGAAATATCAATTAAAATTAATTAACAAATATTTTCAAAATATTAAAAAGAAAAACTAACAAAACAAGACAAAGTGCACACGCAACGAAATAAACGGTACATCCAATCCGTCTCGTTACTTTAGTTATAATAAAATTATGACAATTCGGACACACGAGATAAACGGGATGATAACCAACTTGAATCGATTTCGATACTTTGCCATTATCCATTTTAAACGTTCCTTTCAACAACTCAGATTCGATATTAATATTCTGACTCCTCGTTCTCGATCTCAATTCCGACAACGAAATCACTGATTCCAAAGATGTCGTGGAAGGATAAGAAAACGTAACGCTTCGTCCTGATAATGACGGCGACGAAGTGGCCGACATCGCACCACCGATTTCCCCGTTTTCGGGAATAGTTTTAAAATCGAATTTTTTTGACCGAACTTTATCGGTCGATTTGGTCGTATCTAATGATGGACCGCTTGGGTATTTAACGAATTTAATCTCGGTTGGAGTCAATTTCTTTTCAGAGATCCTTTTCGGTGATCTACGGAAATCTTTGTGGAATCTTCCAATTGCATCTTCTAATTTACTTGCGCTGCTTTGGTTTTTTTCTTGTAATAATTTCATTGGTGATTTACTTTTTTCACCGACTAATTTAACATTATCGTCTATTTTAGTTCCTGATGGAGATTTACTCGTCGATGGTGTGTCGGTGTTTTGTAATTTCAATTTTCGTTGCATCGGTTGAGATTCGGTTTCGAGTTGAAATACTTTAGTTGGCGAAATATGTGTTTGGAGTAATTCGAGTGTCGATAAACCTTTAGTAATGGCTCTAGTAGTGAAATTCGACATTTTTATAGTTTCGTTTATATCTTTTTTCGAATTTTCTTCGATCGTTTGCAGACAATCGGATGCTGATTTGCGATTTTTGAAAATCTCGTTTTCTTTCGGTAAACATTCGTCGAATTTCGGAGATTGGTCTTGTAATTCCGATGTTGATTTAGATGGATTTTTCGATTTGTGTACGGCAGCGACAGCCAATTTGTTGAATTTACGAATGTTATCGTAGATTTGCAATGATCTTTTAATAGTTTTAGGCGAAAACGATCGCATTCTGTCTACAATTCGTTTCGTTTCGGGCATTTCAGTAATATTCAAATTTAGTTGATCATTCTTCTTCTCTTTTTCTACTTCTCGACGTTTGCGAAAAAATTTACGAGCTTCGACTGGTGAAAATGTATATCTCTTTGTGGATTTATCGATTGATGGAATTTCCGTTTTAAATTTTTTAATTTTCGATAATCGAATTTTATCGAATATTCCAGCAGTTGAATGTCTTAATCGTGTCATCAAATGTTCACTTTCGACGTTTATTAATGAACACGCCCGAAATTCTTCATCCATTTTAAAATTATTTCTTAACAATTGCATACTTTGTTGTAACCGAAATATTGTTTATTAACTTAAAATACAATTAAAACAAATTAAACATAAAATCAATCCAAATGAATTATTCGGTATTAAAATATAAGTTTTTACTTTGTTTTCAGTAAAACGACATGAATCATCACCGACATTCGCATCGCCGTTGAAATTCTCAGCAGTAAAATTCGTGCAGCCAATTCGAATATTTTCTCTATTAAAATAATAAAATAAATAAAAATTAGAAAATTAATTTTTAAAATAATAATACAAACTTGTAATAATCCACGATGTAATCGTATAATTTATCTCTCACTCGTTCTCGAATCGATTTGTGAAAATCGTCAAACTCGTGTCGCCAAATCAACGAATAAATAAATTCCCCCGATAATGAAATAATTTTAACATCTTCGGCCGTACTTTCAATCCAATCATTTGATTCTGGGTCTAAATCTTCATCACCTCCTAAAACTTCTGTTTTTGTATTTTCTACTGATTCCACTACACCTTCTTCTTCAATTTCATTTACATAGTTTTCATCCATAAAGTAATGATCTACAAATGCATTTCCACCGTAAACAGCTGATAATGTATAATGAGTACCGAATTTCTCGATTAATTCATCCAATTTTTTAATGACGAAATTCTCGTTTTCTCGTTCTTCTTCGTCTAAAACTGCTCGCATCGCCATAATAAAATTTTCAGTTAACTTCAAATTTAATTTTAAATTAGCTTCAAAACGTTGAATAATAATTTGCCGACGAATTACTTTACCAGGATGACTTTTAAAAGCTATTTTCCACTCGTCGAATTTATTCGATAAAGTTCCTTTAAGGTGATCGAATGGCAAATTATTATTTGAATTTGGTGTTGTAGATGTAAATTTAATTAGTGATGATGTCTTTTGTAGTTCGTCTGTCGATGTGACGTAGTTGTTGTATATTTCGTCTTGACTTATTTGTTTTCGAGGTGTGTGGAGTAATATTTGATCGGGTACGAAAAGGAATTGATAGTTGAAACCACCGAATTTGGAGTAAGTATTATGACAGTTTTTATATGTCATTTGAAATATAAAATTCTTGGCTTCGGCTTTCAATGCATCCCATCCAAAACCTGGAAATTCTTCAAGTTTGGTTGTTAAATTTCCCAAACATTCTCTTGGTATTTCTGGATAATCTTGAGCAGTTATTATACACATGAAATAAAATTGAAAATTAAATAAAATATCCATTTTGCACGAAGCGCGAAATATACACTGCCATATTGTCTTAATTATTTTAAAAGTCGATTGTTTTTAATATCAGATGGTGCTCTAAGTCAAGGTTGCTCTAAGTTATGTATTTTTAAAAAAGATGTTTTGCTATTTTTAGTTTTCAAAATTTGCCACCAGATGTCGCATTTGGTTTGATTATCGGTTGATGGTTGAGTGTTTTGTTGCTGGTTTTGTGTGTCGCTCGTTCGAACGTTTTACTTATTCGTTTTATAGTAATTTCGTTTATTCATGGCTTCGAAATTACTGGATAATGTTCTCAGGTGATTGTTTTATTGAATATTCGTTTTTTTCAAATTGGTTTGATCGTCAACTAAGTGAGGCTTAAACTTGGTTTTCAAACCGTTCGAATTAGGGTTAAAACAAACCTTCGTTATGTGGTAACGAATATTTATTAATTCACAATAATCTTGTGTAGATTCGGATTTCGAATCATTTGGAAATTTACAGTTTTTCCGTCGAATTTAGAAGTTTCTTATTAATTTGGCTACAATTCACAATTTTCGATTTCATGTTGACAATGCAACTGTAGTATTCAATTTTTTGTGAATCTTATTCATATGAAAATTGATTTCAGAAATATTTTGTTTAGTTTGATGGTCTCTTGAAATAACATGCTAAAATCTTATTTAGTTTAAGGAGTACCAAATTATTCAAATATTGTTCACATCAGCTTCAAATGGCTGGCAATGAAAATTATTTATTAAGCTGTATTTTAGTATTAATTTTGGTGATTATTTCATATTTTTGTATTAGATTATCCAAACTTATCTAAGTTTGATTTTTTTTGGTTTTTTTTTTGTTTTGTTTCGTTTTGATTTTGATGCTGACACGGCATTGCTAGGTTTTTCCTGGTTCCCATCTAAGCACTTGACTATAAAGATAAATGGATTCTGATAAAAAATGGGTTGTGTAAGATTTTAAGTTTGCAACAGGTCGTGTTTTGCCATAGTGGCTGCTGGTGACCTAAAGCTACATCTCACCACCATTTCTTTTCATTTGTTTTATTGTGGTTTTCCTGAGGTGTATTCTTGCCGTATGGCATTGCTGGGTTTTTCCTAGTTCCCATCACGACACATGATTTCTGTTAAGAAAAGTAGATTTTGTGTATACAGTTAACAGGTTGCTGGCAAGCTAAAACAACATCACTACCACGGCTGCTGCACAGCATTGCTGGGTTCTCCCTGGTTTTTGGAAGTTCACTCAAGTGGCTCCCTTAATCGTGGAACCAATAGGGCCTCTGGTTATTTTTCAAATACTATCTCCTCTTGGTGACCTTTGGTAGCTCACTGTGGTGAGGCCAACAGGATCTTCTAGTAATCTTTTCTTTCTTTTGTAATTTTTTATTTTCCTTTTTTTTGCCAGTGCTAAGTAGGGGGGTAGGGGCAAAACTTCCATGCCCTAGCCTTTTAGGGGTCTCCCTATAAGTACACCGATAAGGGGCTTCATGGTGGTAGAACCAAATAGGGCCTCTGGTAATCTTTTTCTTCTCCTTTCCTAATTGTTGTTTTTGTAGTTTTTGTAATTTTTATAATTGTTTTACTCAATCTGTTTTTAGCTGTTACATGTTACTGTTTGTTTTTTTCCCCCTTTTTTCTTATGATTGTGACATGTCGCATATGGCCGTCGTAGCCGCTGGCGACATAAAGCCAAATACCTACCTACTTACCTACCTTTCCTAATTCTTTCTTTTTTCTTTTCCTTGTCGATGTTGGGTACTGGGGTCCTGGTTTTCCATTTTATTTGTTTTTTTTTTGGTTTGTTTCAGCTTGGTTTTTGCTGTGGTGTTTTCTTGGCACATGACCTTACTTGTCGCTGGCGGCATTCAGCAAAATACCTACTTGCTTAGGTTCTTAATAAATAAATAACATTATTCTGAATCAGTCTTAAGTGTCAATGAAATGTAAAATTAAGTGGATTCTGGATGTAGAAAGTAAGGATTGTGGTAGGAAGATTAAGTTCATTAAGTTGTTTTTTTTTGTTATTTTTTCTGTTTTACTATTTTGCCGTTGTCTTCTTGCCACACGGGGGACAAAAATTCCTACCTCTTTGTGGTGCTTCCTTGTAACTCAGTGAGGTCAACAGTAACTTCTCTGGTAAACTTTTCTTTCTTTCCTAGTTCTTCCTCTTTCTTTTTTCTTTTTTCTTGCTGATGTTTAGTGCTGGGGTTCTGGTTTTTTATTTCATTTGGTTTTTTTGGTTCTTTGTTCTTTTTGTTTCATTTTGGTTATGTCGCGGTTACTTCTTGCTGCACGGCTTTGTTGGGTTCTCCCTGGTTCCCATCTAGTCAGCTGCTGGTGACATAAAGCCAAATACCTACCTACCCATCTAGGCATGTAGCAGATGCTTGTTCGTTGTTGTTTATGACGTTAAGCAAATCTCCTCTTCCTTTTGCCATACAGCTCTGCTGGGTTTTTCTAGTTCCCATCTTGGCACTTGACTATATTAAAAAATGGATTGTGTTAAAAAAACTTTGACAGGTCACTATGGTTATAGTTGCTGCTGGGGACCTAAAGCAAAATACCATTACTACCCTTGCCACATGGCATTGCTGGGTTATTTCCGATTCCCATCTAAGCACTTGACTTTGTTTAGATAAATGGATTGTGTAAAAACTTTTATTTTGTGACAGGTCATGTATAGCCATAGTTGCCACTGGCAACCTAAAGCAATATATTTCCACTACCCTTCTTTGCTAATTCTTTATTTTTCCTTTTCCTTGCTGATGATGAATTCTGATCTTTTTATTTGGTTTTCTTTGGTTTGTTCTTTTTTATTTGGTTTTCTTTAGTTTGTTCTTTTTTATTTGGTTTTCTTTGGTTCTTTTTTATTTGGTTTTCTTTGGTTCTTTTTTATTTGGTTTTCTTTGGTTTGTTCTTTTTCAGTTTTGTTTCATTATGGTTTTGCCACGGTGTCTTTTTGCTGCATGGCATTGCTGGGACTTTCCTGGTTCTCATCTCGGCACTTGACTTGTGTTAATATAAATGGATTCTGTAAAGTTTTAAGTTTGCGACAGATTGCATATGGCCATAGTTGCCACTAGCAACTTTAAGCAAAATACCACTACTACAATCATGGGGGGGGGGGTGAAACTTCCATTCCCTAGCCTCCATGTGGCGCCTCCTGGAAGTTCACCACCATGGTTGTGGAACTAATAGGGCCTTTGGTAATCTTTATCTTCCTTTCCTAATTCTTCCTTTTTCCTTTTCTTTGCTGATGATGGGTTCTGGGGTCTCCGTTTTTTTTCATTTGTTTTCTTTGGTTTGTCTTTTTTTCTCTTTGTTTTGTTTTGGTTTTTGCCACGGTGCCTTCTTGCCGTATGGCATCGCAGGGTTTTCCCTGGTTTCCATCTAGGCACTTTGGACTGTGTACGATTAAATCATGTTAAGTGAACAAAACTGGATTGTGTTCGATTTTACTTTGTGTCAGGTTGCGTATGGCCATAGTTGCCGCTGGTGACCATAAGCACAATACTACTACTACTACTACTACTACTACAATCATGCCTTTTCTTCACATGGTCTCTCTGTTAAACAGGAGGGGTAAAACGTCCATGCCCTAGCTTTCACGTGGTCTCCCTGTTAGTACACCATCAAGGGGCTTCTTGGTAGTAGAACCAAATAGGGACTCTGGTAATCTTTTCTTTTGTTTTCTGTAGTTCCCATTTCAGCACATGGATTGTGTATAGTAAAATGACTTGTATTAAGGTTTTGGTTGTTGACAGGTTTTGTATGGCCACAGTAGCTGCTGGCAACCTAAAACAACATTTTACCACCATTACCTGATGATGGGCTCTGGGGTCCCAGTTGTTCATATTTATTGTTTACTTTTTTAATATATATTAAATTAAAACTTTTATTTCAATTAAATTAATATTGAGAGTTGATGACTAAATATATTTGTAAAAACTTGAAAATTTAATTTTATTAATTTAAAAAATTAATAACATTAATAAATATTTCCTTAATTTTGTAAGTTTAACAAAACATATTGCATTCTCTATACAATAGTAATATATTAGGCTTAAGGCCAAATCAATAGCAAAATACATCCACACTAGTTGCCCCTTGTTGATAGGAATATGACTTATTGTTTTCCTGTGGTGTAAACTTAAATACATCACAGTACCTCCTCCCCTCTTTATTTTTGATATCAAAATCACCCACATTGCTTTATGGCCAACAGGGTGAAAATTCCAGCTCTAAAGACCCAGGTTGTCACAACCTGGGTGACCATCAACATGGTGTGGCCGAGAGTGCCAATCCATATATCATCGATGGAGTGAGAGCCATTCTCATAGACTAAAAATTACTGAAAAAATTATGGACTGTATTAATTTTCGCGTATCTTCATTGTAAGAATCGATTTTTGCTACGACTATTTTTCTTGTGGGTTATCTTCTATCTTATGGGTTGTGGTTTTCAGAGCACAAATAGACACCTTAACAGAGCAAAATTTGAAAGACAACTTACAAAGCTCTATTTACTTGCATTGTTCTTACTGTCATTCAATTCTCTTTTTCCATTTACAATAGTGTAATTTCATATGTGACATTTCATATTTGTATTTTAATTTAATGTTTATATTTTTCTTTTAATTTTATAATCATCCCATCCCTCCCTCCTTAAAACTATTACTTACTCTAACAAATAATTGCTGATATTCTTCTTTTCCAATGATGTGGCATTGTAGTCCTGTGGTGGAGCTTAGAGTTTGGAGGTCTCGGATTGAGAATAGTTCCAACCCCCAGGGATTAGAGAGATTAATTAGGTTATTAAGTCTGTGTAGACAGAGAAAAGAAAGACTTTTGCTATGATTGAAATTTGCTTTGTTGCTAATTTGAAATGTTCTCAAACGAACCAATTGCTGTCTGTTGGGTACTTTGAGCTCAGTCCAATTTCTAGTTGCCTTCAGGTTTTATCACCTTTAAACATCTTCTGAACGTGGGGGCAAAACTTTCATGCCCTAGCCTTCATGTGGTTCCCCTGCTAGTACACCATCAAGGGGGTCCTGATTTTTCATTTCGTTTGGTTATTTTTAGGTATGTTTTATTTTGGTTTTACTGTGGTATTTTCTTGCCGCATGGCATTGCTGGGTTCTCCCTGGTTCCCATCTAAGCACTACAAAGTGTGTAGAATTGAATTGTGGTTAAAAAACGGATTGTGTAAAATTTTAAGTTTGCGATAGGTCACGTATGGCCTTAGTAGCCGCTGGCGACCTTAAGCAAAATACTACCTACCTATAATCTTATGAAATTCTTGTAATATTATCCAATTTTAACTTTCCAACTTCAACTTTCATTGAACTATTTCCTTCATAAAAGAAATACATTTGAAAACCTTGGCCAAACAACTGACTGCTGTGTGGAATTTGACATAATCTAGTCCCAGGGGGGGGGGCGAAACTTCCATGCCCTAGCCTCCTCGTGGCGTCCCCTGGAAGTTCACCATCAAGGGGCTCCTTGGTGGTGAAACTAATAGGGCCTCTGGTAATCTTTTTCTTCTACTTTCCTAATTCTTCCTTTTTTATTTCCTTGCCGACGTTGGGTACTGGGGTCCTGGTTTTTCATTTCAGTTGGTTTTTTTTGGTTTGTTTTTTTTCGCTTTGTTTCATTTTGGTTTTTTGCCGCGGTGCCTTCTTGCCGCACGGCATCGCTGGGTTCTTCCTGGTATCCATCTAGGCACGTCGCGTATGGCCTACCTACCAGTCCCAGGTCCCTTTCTTATGGTATTTCTCATATTTGCTTGGTCTTCTTGCTGATGACAGGTCAATGTCAATCCAAGCAGAAATTTTTAAAAAATTTCTAAATTTAAAAAATTTTTTTATTGAAATAAATAAATTGATTTCATTCTCATTATTTGTATTTTTTATTGAAATAAATAAATAGATTTCATTCTCATAATTTGTATTTTTTATTGAAATAAAAAAAAGATGGAAAAAAATAGTTACCTAAAATAAAATTTAGAAATAAGGACGCCGATTAAAACAATTTGAACACGGTTTAATGATTACAAAGCATCCTTACCTGGGTAGAATGAGGCGAAAAAGCCATTTCTGGCATTGGCCGGGTCGATCGAGGCTCGAATCGGACGCCACGAGTCTTGCAAAGTGGCGAGGCAAGAAAAAGTAAGATGGCAGTACCATAGATCGAGGCGCCATAGATCGAGGCCTTGTTGACATTTTCGAATGTAAACACACGTGACTCGGTCTCAATCGTGTATTGTGTAATTCCATTACATGCTCTTGTGATTTTTCTTTTAAGGTCATTGATGGAAATTGGCACTGTTTCATAAACTTTCTCCTTCACATAACCCCAGAGGAAGAAGTCAAGCGGTGTCGAATCAGGGGATCTAGGTGGCCATAACACTGGTCCTCCTCTACCAATCCACTGATCTCCGAATACAGCATGTAACCTTTGCCATGCTAGATGTGAGAAATGGGGTGGAGCCCCATCTCAACTCTCAACCACATCTCAACTTTTCTGGCTAATGGCAAATTGTCAACAAACTCTTCAACGGTATTTGTTAGAATTAGTTAGGTGTATCGTTGTCCATTCAGGTAAACATTGTAGAACACGGGACCTATTATTTGCTCATTGTAAATTCCACACTAGACATTAAAGTGCCAATTCACTTGGTGGGCTACTTCACGTATTCATCGGCGATTTATTGTGGCTCAATAATGGAGATTGTGACGGTTTACTGTTCCATTGCGAGCAAATTGGGCTTCATCCGACCACATTACTTTCCTGTGAAAGTTTTCATCGTCGTCTATCTTGGTTAACAACCAATTGCAATACTCAACTCGACCATTAAAATCTCTATCGAGCAGTTCCTGATGGCAGAGAACATGGAATGGATGGAAGTGATTAGTGTGTAGCACATTTAGAACAGATGTGGGAACAACTGACATCAGCTGCGATGGCTCTGCTACTAACATGAGGATTTGCTGCCACTGCTGCCAGAATTGTTAGTGCTGAACCTCATTTAACACAGTCCTTGGTCGACTTTGGTGAGGACGTGGCATGACACTTCCTGTTTTACGGAACCTCTGAAAAATGCTTCTTATTGTGTTTAAGGAAGGATGTCGCCAATTTAAGAACCTCTCTGTACAGTCTAGCTGCAGCTGCACAATTTTCCAGAATGGTGCCATAGCTGAATACCATATCAACCAACTCTTGTGCCGGGTATTCTGCCAATCTGGAAGTTGAAAAATTTCTGGTTTGTATAAAACGTGAACCTGGAACCTGGAATCTCTGTACTGAAAGCAAGGAACTTATTAAGTCAGGTAAACTGACAATTGTTATCTTTTCCAGTTATGGGTAATAAAGTCTCAATGGAAGAAATAAATGTCTTGGGGTAAAAATGTACAGCACACCTGTAAATTAGTCCAAAGACATTTATTTCTTCCATTTTTTACCCCATTTGTGTTGTTACGAAATGTGTCCAGTTTAATGATAAACCTGTGTCTACTTTAGAAAATTGCGATTTTCTCGAAATGTTTTAGTACAAAAAATTTGAGTCATTTTTAGACTAAATAAATACAAGTTTACAATTGGAAATTTCTGTCTACCTCTAATGTTCTTTGCAGACTGCGGATTGGTCATAGTCTTCTAACCCATTCTTGTCTCATGGATAGACAAAAGCCTACAATATGTCCTGAAGACAAGGTTTTAATGAGCATTCGCCATATTTTTTTAGATTGCACAATCTATATTCGTTTTAGACAATTGTTTTGGAAATACAATTCTTACATCATTAAACATTTTATCTGACAGTCTCGATCTTTCACAAGTTTTTAGATTTCTCAAGCTCAGCGATCGTTTTAGAAAAATTTGAGATTTTATTTTCAACTTTAGTTTTAACCGTTTGTTACTTGTTTTACTTGTTTTAATTAATTGTATATACACTGTATCCATAATTGCTTGTCGTGATCTCGGTTTAATATTTTATATTAGATCGGGGTCACGATAACCTTGCGATCCTGGCATCGCACACACATGGCGGATGCTGACCGCCATGACCCCTGACTCACGCTTCACCCCTTTCTTTGAGACAAAAGGACTGACGAGGTATTGCCTTGAGGGGGTGTCTAGAGCAACGACCCCGCTTTGTTCTTGCGTTCTGGACCAACATCTGGTAACCTGATGTCGGAGGATTACCTCAATGTCGTCCACTAGGACTGAGAGGTTATTTAGCCCGACTACAGCTGGAAACGAGACAGAAAATCATACCCCAAAACCAGCAACAAACAAACCACACGCAAAGAGCCTAGGAAACCTCACACGATCAAGCCTTACACAAAGTAACGGAGTGACCGAGGATTTAGGCCAATGCAACGGATTTGTTGCCCGACTAACAGGTCGTACGCAGAAGCGAACTAAAAAATTGCTGGAGAAGCCTGAACATCGCCCCAAACCAGGACGATTACAGCACCAGCGCGTGCTCCACGAGCAACCTAGGGCCACGATCCAGGATACGTCGAGCTCCGCTCCGTCACCAAACCGAAGAACGACGTAATTTTGTAATGTATAACATTTTATGTATTGAGCTCACGCTCCATTCTGTTAACGTTCAAT
>JAQFZU010001505.1:0-13118 GCA_034696185.1 Henia vesuviana | reverse complement strand
GTCTTGCCTTAAGTAAAAAGAACAAATAGTTTAACAAATTTTGTGGTAGAAATTTCTCGATAAATATTTTGTGTTTACATTAAAGCTTAGATTCCGTTACTTAGAGTCGTTTATATGCGGCGACGAGTATAAATAAACATGAGACTTGATATTGTATTACGTTGTGGTTATGCAGTTTAGTACAATATCTTGAATTTGAAGGCGTATAGCAAGCGAATGTAAAAACTTCCTTAAATAGACCTAAATCTGAATCTACGATTATCTATATATTTATAACCTCTTCGACATAAACATTTCTTAGGAGTCGTGCACATAAGTTTATGGGTCAACTAGGTAATGTGCTTTTTCTACAATACATTATCGGCTTAGAACGAAACCCTTTAAAATATTCAGTTTCTCATGTTTTTAAACTGCTTTATTCCATTGATTTTTTATTCATTTAAAATTAATTTAATTAAAACGAGGCACATTAAATCTGAAATTAAAGCAATTAATTTATCAAGATGATTTTTTCAGTTATAATTAATTTAATTATTATTTTTTCAACGCATTAAAGCTAAACCGCAGATAGAAATTAATTCAATACCAAACTTTACTATCTTACTATATTGTAATAAAGCATTAACTCAGCGAATGATAGAGCCTTCCAGCTATCGATATGTTACCAAAACACAAATTAATCGACACCACAATTACATTACATTAATTCAAATTAGATATCTGCAGAATTCATATTTATTTCGATAAAAAAATGATTTCATTTCTCACAATCAAATATAAATTAAAATAAATTACAATCACACACACACATCATTTCTGAGGTTTTTCTGACTAAACAACATAAAACTTAATAAAAATTTTAAGCAAAATAATGGTGGAAAAGAAAAGATTTAAGGCATTTCATCACTTTTAACATTGCATGGATTAGTGTATATATTTTAACTTATCCAGCTTCATAAAGAGCGTTTCGCATAAACCACCTCAATCCTTTAGCACACCGACATCATTATCAGAAAAGACCCCTTAACACCCTTGTTGTCAGTCTTCTCATTCTTAATGCATAGTTTCCATCACCTGTCTAAACGCACCTGTTTATATACAAGTGTTACAAGCACAATCACAAGCCGAGATACGGTACAATTCTTCTTGTCTCTCTCACACATGTAATAGATGAAAGTAGATTTCTTTAATCTCACCTAGTTTGCCTAAAGCAATCTGAGAGCGTCATTTACCTGAAACCACCTGGGTAGTACGTAAGCTGTGATGTGCCTGTGTCAAATGGCTGCGATTTTCCATTAAAAGTTTGAGTGTGAAACTGCTCAGTGCGCCTCTACGTCTATCCCTCGAGTAAATTATCAGGAACGAGTGCGTGGGAGTAGTGGAATTCGAGAACTAATTATCCATATTGCCTTTTGCACGCGCGGGCGACTCGTACAGCCTTCGGAATGTTGGCAACCGAGCTGCCTTTTTTCCCTCTCGAATTTAGATTGAGAGCCTCTCTTGTGAAGAAAAGTCAAAGAAATGTTTTAATGGTTTCAAACTTCTGAGTTTTAAGTTTGATAAACAAAAAAATTAAAAACATTTTTGTATTTCGGTAATTTTGAAATTGCTTTACCGCTGTATCGATTGTTCTTTTTTAATTGCTCGTCTAAAAGAAAAAAGTTGAAAAATATTTTTTTAACCGTATTTCTAATATTTTTTTAGTATTTGATATTCAGTTTGGCTCATAAGTCAAAGTGAGAAAACTTTCGGTTCTATGCTTTTTCCCTAACGAGAAATTGACAAGGCATCCAGCTGCGGGCGGATTCTGGCTCGATATATTTTCTCCAGTAAAAGAAAGAAGTGAAGACTATGGAAGTTTTTGCAAGTCAAAACCATTTTTCACTCTGATGGATACGCGCTAGTGAAGTGTGTATGTGTATGCGTGCACAAAGCGAATGTTGTTGGACATAATACAATTTTCTCCTTCAAGGAATCAGGTTCAAGTGCAAAGAAAAAGCAAAAAGTTCGGTTCATTGCTACCGACCTTAAGTTCGTTTGAATTAAATTCGATAAGGGGGCTTATTTGATTTGTAATTACTTACCTTGGCCAATCCAGCACGAGCCAATGAGAAGAACCAAACTAGAAAAGTAGAGGCAAGATTGTGGACAGATGTCGGCTGAAAATGACAACATAAATAAAAATAAGAGAAGGAAATAAAGCGAAATTTGAAATAGAATGTCACATTATATGATTAAACTTGTTCTTTACGCATCTATATCAACTACACGCTTGTCTGAACATTGAGCTCTGGTAAGAACTCGATGGTCATCCAATTAGCTAATATGTGGAGACGAGTTCAAGCGAGTACAAAATGAAGCAAAACTTGTTTCTGTTTGTAACTTTGATGGCAGATAATCGAAAATGGCGCGATAACATTTTTACATTCTAATTTCATATTCTGGTTTTTTCTTATTTATATGAAAATATATAACAACTTATTATATTTTCGATTTCATATACGATAGTTGAGATATAATGTAATGCATTTATTTTTGCCACGCTTGTGGCTGAAATAAATGAATCGTGTGTTAAGTGGACCATAACTATAATGCCAACTATTGCAATTAGGGCCGTTAATTAGGTGACTTTAATGAGACCACGTCTTATACTTGGGCATCAGTAGTAAACCACCAACTTCCTCCGCTCATTACTCTATAACTTGCGGTTATTTTGGAAACGTGATTCTTGTTAATTTACAGGTGAAAAGCCTATTTGTCTCCATTACTTTCACCTCTTTCGGTCAACATATTTTTTTGGAGCACAAAAGCCAGGGTCGAATTGGGGATTGTCACTGGTGTGGTCACTCTAATGATTGGGGTTCCGTCTTGAAAGTGTAATAATAAAAGAGGGTTGAGTCTGGAGCAATGCCAGGTCGTCACAGCAAAGGCAAGTTTGCTTATAACCAACTCTCATAACTGTAGACTCTTTTTTATTTTCTCTACTGATGATGCCGACTTATCTTTTTTCCCCTCCCATCTTCTCCTGATGGCAGAAACTGGCTGAAAATTAATATTAATAGTCTGTGATGCGTTTAGCAGTTTTATGGTTTATTAGATAGTATCAAAAGAAAAAAAAATCTTGGTTTTTATAAAAAATGTAAAATTATCTGAAGAGATTTTTTTTTTTTTTAAGTTTTCTAATGGTTTATTATTTTCCCTTTTACGAAGGGAAAAGATAAACGATAAGATTGCTTTGGTTTGCAATTACAGTATTTATTTGTTCATGTTTAACCAGCTGGATGATTTCACTTTGAGTCTTTTGTTTCAATTTTGGATTTTTGTGAAATGAAATTGCAAGTTTTATTTACTATGCTTTTATTTTTAAAATTATTTTTACATACTTTTTAGTTTTTATAGCTTCAGGCTTAAAAGCTTCGTATTAAGCCGCAATGAATTAGGTGTTATAAGAATAGATAATGATGGCGGTACCTGCATTCTTAAAGTTCTTGTTTGCTGTTCGTAACATAATTGCGTATTATTTGCGAAGCTAAAAACCTAGCATTAATACAAACTAACGGTAGTTGATCGTTCTTACTCATTCGTAGTCTTTTCTTTGTTTGTGTAATTTTTTTTTTTCAATAATAATCTTTTTAAGAGGATTTTTGTCTTTGTTAATCCTTTCTAATCTTTAAGAAAAACCCATTTGCGCTACTTTCTCTTCGCCGCTTAATTATGAAATCTTCTTAGAAATGTCAGGTTTGTCATATTCATTTGTCAAGTACGTAAAAACTTTACAATTTTCTCTTTTCAAACGCAGTTTTATCTCTTTATCACGTTTCATCCAAACTATTCAAGCGAGAACTTTGTCTTTATATCGTCCCCCAATGGCACGGGATGAAAGGGAAGTAGATTGTGTTCTAGTGAATGTAGGAAGAGAGAAAATGGCCCTTCACTGTCAGCTCGAGAGATTTACTCGCGAATTTCACTAACGCGTTTATGGTCAGCACCCAGCGAGCGTCCACCAGAGTTTTGTGGCTGGCAAACCGTTGAACAAATAGCATTCGGCGGTTCCCTTCACGTCGCCTTTGCAAGTTTCTTGCTACATGTTTACGGGACATTCGCATTCCTCGAGTTATTCATGGAGTCAGATTCGATGGCAACTGGAGAGAAAATATTTTTATTGGCGGTTTTAGATACGGTCGGTTTCGGCTGTTTAAGTTAAAATTAAGAAAAGAAAGAAAAGAATAAAAAAAAAATTTTCAGCGCAAAATGAAAATTTTACGCAAATGGGGAGCAATTATCATTGGATGGAAGTGTGAATTTCTTTTGATGGCAGTGACAAGTTCTTTTAACAGGCGATTGGCATCGAGCCAGTTGTGACTGTGCATGCTGCTTTTTTTTTTTAGTCTGAGGTTGCACGTACGCTTTAGCAGTTTTATGTTATGATTTCCTTTCTTGCATCGAGCTAGAAATATGATGACAAGGCACCAATCGTCGCTGGAAGCTCATTGACTAACGGCATAAAATAGCTTAACCTTCTTACAGCAGTTCACCTTTCTATCTATAAATAAGAATGAAGTGACGAATGAAGAACATTTGCAATTAACAAAATCTCTTCAGTCAAAAGGTAGATGCAATATGTTAAAGTAACTTGAAAACTTCTCAAAAGAAAGGAGAAAAAAAGAAATTAAAATTAAAACAACGAAAAGAAATTCCACTTAAAATTCATTAACAAAATTAAAATTGGTTTCATCTTTAATCCATTTAATATATGTAGTCGGTAACATCGAAATTCTATGGATTTTGTGTCAAAAAAAATTCTTTTATTTAAACGAGAATAACCGAAAATAGTTTTCTTTTCTAACAATTTTGATCTCTCACTTTCCACGAGTGCACCATAGAATTTCAGACATCAAATACTGAGAGATAAAAAAAAGATATAAAAAAACATAGAGTCAACGACAAGTAATATCGGATGATGTATAGCTATTGCTACTTCGTGACATTCGCAAAACAGTGACACAGTGTGCCCATATTGCTCTTTTCCTATATTCGGCCGTATGTCTTGCTGAAGGAATCCGTCCAAAATAAAAAAAAACAGAATTTTAAAATTCTGAATTTTATTGTTTTTAAAATCAATCATCAATATGGGAATGTTAATTCAACATTAACTCTATTGCCTTTATTTTGCGCCAATTTACACAATTTATTGATTCCTTTTAAGTAACGCTCTTGTGTAAACATTTATGGCTAATGGATTGGTTATTCACTGCTCAGTTCTAAGCCAATTTCGATAAGCTGTCGCCCCATCTAATGAAGCTTGGCTCTTGTAAGTTGACCCATTCGCTGCCATTCCGATACCATACTGTCTTTGCGAAAGAGGGAAAGGCAGTATATCGCGGTTCACCGCACCCATGGCGAACTATGAAAGCTGGAGATGATAAAGAGAGTCACGTCACCTCCAACTAATACTAGCAAATTATCCCGTTGATTTTATTGATGCTTTAAATATTTAATAATTGATAACAGTTCAATTCATCGACTTCAAATTTCTAGTTATCAAATCCAAATTCGCAAACAAAAATTGTTTGGAGCTTTAAAAAAGTCTGAGTTGTAGATAACACTTTTTCTTCTTCTCTGCTTTTTCCGATTTTCCCAAATGGAGATTGTCATTTAGCAGACAAAAAAAATTCAAGTCGATCCACATTAAAAGATGAGACAACAGAAAATTGTCTACTCTGTCGCACTATCACCAAAAAGCAACGACTAGCCACTAAAAAGCCTAAGTCTAGAGAGACGAAGAACGAGAAAAAACTCGAAGGGGGAATCTTTGTTATCAGAAGCAGTTGGCCTCCTCCTTTCATTTCCTGCTACCGATCGGTTGTCTTGAGCCATTAAATCGCTTCCCTTAACCCGAAAAGCACTCAAAGCAAAGAGTGCACTTCTAACATCTTGTTGTCTCAAACGCGACTAAGTTAACTTATTACAATTCCATGTTAAGCTCAAAAGAGATTGAAGCTTGAAATCAATTTGTGTTTGATCGGATGAATATTACTTAATTAATTGGGATAATTGATTTTAACGACTAGCACGCCAGACACTTTGCTCGTGTGATCGGTTTAATTCAATTAGCATCTTGAGTGTTCTTCGGTTGTAGACGAAGGCGGCCGTAATGGTAAACCACCTGGAGATGAGTGCGGTTCAGAGGTTTAATTCGAATGGAAATCCTTTACAACTAACTTTTGTAATTGATTAAAAAACTTAAAAAAAGTTGTTTAGAACATATTTTAGTTAGCAAATAGTTCCTTTATATATTTTTTTATAGTAAAATTTTTAAAAAAATTTAAATTTTTGATTTAAAAAAATGATTAACTTTAAATATAGAAATAAGTTTATTTTTAGCATTTTTGTAATGTGACATACGTTCAAGTTAATTACTTATATCATCGTCTAATTTTATTTTTCCTAGTTTTTATTTTTGTAACCTACCATTGTGCAAACCGACTCATTTATCATCGTAAGAATAGGGAATTGCTTCTTTGTAAGGATTTGATGTCACAAAAAAAGAAGAAACATCCGAATTATTGGCTGGTTTGAGTCGAGAATGTCTTTCACTTGGGTTATTCATTCAGTTTTAATAACGTGCTTGCCATGTACATCATGATTTAAAAAGAAAACGTTTGTGTGATAGTTTCTTTCATTGCATCTATACTGCGGTATTTTGTTTAATCTGTTTAAAACTTTTCATTTTCGTCTTCCAAAAAAAAACCGCATCCTTCATTACTTCTGCTCAAAAAACTACGAAATGAAATTCTCAAGGAGGTGCTTCTTCTATTTGTAAGAGCAGTTGCTCTTGCTAGACTAGACATATTTTTTCTTATTTTTTTTCTTCTCTTTAATGTGTGCATTGTGTTGTATTTGGCGCATGATTTATTTTGTAATCAGGTTATGCTTACTAAAGAATTTTTAATATAAAACAGGCTGCCATGTTTTCATCAAAATGTAGTTAAGGTAAATGACTATTTATACTTCATATAATACTCTAATCACGTATTTTAATACAAGGAATTTGTAATTTATCTCCGAATTTAATATCCCTATACAGATAATGTTAAATTCAATCTTTTTTTAAAATTAAAAAAAAATTATTAATCTTTATTCAAACGTTAGAGAAAATAAGTGACTATGAATATTTAAATAAGTACTTAAAATTTTTTTCGCAACCGACCGGATGTAATGTTTTTGTCTAGAATTTACCCTCCAGAATTACTGAGATATTCTTAGGAACAAGCTTAGAAATGGGCTCATGGCCAGGCAGCCTCTACCGTCATTCCACTCTTAACTATAAATGTTGTAAAAAAAATCCACGAAGCACATGTTTCTTACAATGCCTTCTGTATGAGGTTTTGTTGTACGCGATTTTCGTTCGTGTGTTTACTGAAGCAAAAACTTCAAACGAATTGAAACCAATATTATTTTTAAAATGAATTATTTAAATAAATGTACGTTTTTTTTATTGATTTTTTAAAATGTTTTCTGCCTTAAATCAGTCTGTAGAGTTTTATTTTAGAAACCGATTGAATAGTATCGATTTCTCGAGGGAAAGTGCCAATGATGTGAGTCGATTCAGGTGCAACGCAGGTGTAATCATTCGACCTTACTTCTGATTCATTTAAGGAATTTTGGAAACGAACCAAAATTTTATCGAGATATTAGGTGTATGCAAAACCAAGATTGTTTTGTCAGTCAAAAAGCATGTAAAACTCATTCTTGCGTGTCTCTTCAATACTCTCTGCCTGCTGGGTCAGCTCGAGAAACGAAGAGCACGCGGTTTTTTCTTCCATAGAAAACTGTAGAACTGAAGGATGCTGATATTGATTGCCTTAAGCATTTGTGTGTGTGTGTGGGTATAGTGTGTAACTATGGTCGTCGCGACTCAATTGAGAAATTCACTTTATTTTGCCAAAAAAGAGAAAAAAATATAAGTGAAATAAGGGTGAAAGGACTCTTAAACTCTATTTCAACTTGAATGGTGAACAATTTTATTTTGTCTCCTTTTTATTTTTTGTAAAAAGAAACCAATGAAAAAGAAACGAGAAATTTCGAAATTTTTTACGATGTAAAAAATATTCCAGGTCTCGGTATATTACGATTCAATCTTTGCCGTCCATCAAATTTTAAAAATGTATATAAAACCTCTCGGAAGAGCCTTGAGAAAAAAATGATTGCTCATATCTATTCGTTTATTTAAAAACGAACCAAAAATATCTTTGACCTACGTCTATATTTACAGCAATCGTGACAGTATTGGGAAATAAAAAATGCATAAAATTTTTTTAAAAAATATGAACCGTATATAACTGACCATCCAACCATCTAACTCGCGGATGAAAAACGTTCTTTATCAAATTCCTCATCCATTTCTAATATGAGTATATAAGGCCAAAGACCCACGCGTGACATCACGCCCTCAAACCGTTCGGAAAAAACTCTCAGAATTTTATTTATTTATTTATATAAGTAAAGTAAAAGCAATTAAATAGCAGAAAAATAAATGATCTTACCTCGTAGGGACTGGTAAGGCCAGCAACGGAAGAGGAGCATCTATGTTTAAGCACAAAGTATAACCGATGCAGGGCCGTCCGATGCCGGCCAATGGGCAGAAAACGAGATTTGACAAGGGACGCAAATCCGATGCTGCGACGCAGCATCCACTCGGGCACACGAAAGTGATGATTAAAGATGTTGAAAAAACATGTGTATAAAAAAAGTTTAGAACTGGGAAAAATTAAAAAATTAAAAAAATTCCGTATTTTTTGTTTTTACAACTTAGAGAAGGGCAACAAGTGAAGAGTTGTAACTCGCAACACGACACACTCACAACTGCTACGCGAGTCGTAAAGCAGCGCGTGCGCCTTCGCACAAGCGCCTTTCTCTCTTTTCATTGCTTCGTGGTGCATGGTGGGATGGAGAGATCGCACTATGAGCCCGAGGGTGAACGTGGCGCTGTCACCAACGGGGTTCCCTACCTAATTGAAGCTTTGTCGTTAAAAGGAATATATGGGAGATGCTTCGAAGCCTCGAAGGCAGTCTATGATGTGCGCATACTGAATTACCGATTCCGTATTTATAATTTCTGTCCGAGTATTATATTGATTAATAATAATAATAGTGAACTGTTTTATTAGTCATCCAGACGAACGATAATTCAAGTAGATTGTGCATGAATTAATTCTGTAAGAAAATATTTACCCAAGCGATTATCTGGTCTTTCATTACGTCTATCGCTTAATCGCTCATTGTTTATAGAGATATTTATGATAGATAAATATTTAGTCTAAGTGTGATTAAAATTAAATTATTTCATTTTTTAAATTCTTAAATAAGCTATAAAAATTCTAGAAATTGATGGGGGAAAGGGGTGAATGGTCTGTCCTTTTGCCTCTATAGTAATTTGTCTCGGTATTGCTTGCCGGCAGGGATTCTTGTATGAAGAGAGCGAGTGCGAGTGACGTGACGAGCAAGTGCAAGTTGGGAGTAGGTTGTTGGAGAAATGCAATTAGCGATGCAAGCGTTCGGTCTACTTATTGTGCAAATTTTTGATTGGCAATCGACATTGTATTTTATTAATGTGGGCAACGCGTTTTAACTTAGATGCACACCGATAAGCAAAATTCTGGCAACCTTTCTTGTTGAGAATGACGTGGCAACTGATTTCTTTTGTAACGAGCTTGTGGTTTGACTTTAACTTCCTTTGTGCTTAACATTTTTAATGAGAATTCCGTTTATGGAAACGTGATTTTTTAAAAGATATTTAAAGCACTGACTAAAACTACTGGTATTTAAATAAGCGCAATTTATTTAAGATATATATATTTTTTAAGATAAATTTTAAAAGTTTTTTTTAAATAATTGATTGGCAATTACTGTTTCCTTTGGGTTCTTTCCCGATGAAAGCGCTATTTTGTTTATTTTTTTAAAAGATATATTATTAATTTTAAAATGTAATATGTCATTTTCTTTTTATAGTAAGTAAATAAACGTTGGAAAATTTCCATGATTTCGAATTTTAATTAATAGTTGAATTTTTTTTCAAAATAATTTTGCAAGATGAAACGAGTAGATGAAATCGATCAATCGGTACACGCTGCTTAAATTCATATTAGTCTGTTAGCATGATGGTTATAAGATGTAATATAATCATAATGAAAATAGCAGCTGGTTGCTTTGCCTCACTTATTTTATTTACAATAATACCCGTTATTCATCAAACTTAGTTTATTGATTTTTCTTTGCTTCCTCTTATTGCCATCGTTTTCAATTACCAATTCTGGCAGTTAAATGCAGTTCACTCGAAAGTTATTGGTGCCTTTTCGTTTCTTGATTTATGCAAGAGTTATTAAATTGTCGATTAATTTATGATAGAACTACTTAAGACTGACATCAAGAGTGCGAAATTGTTTATAGAAATTTTGTTATTCTGTTGAGGATCTTTAACGTGTAGGAGGATAATCATCAAAGCACTGGACCAACTACTTTAATTCCTTTTCTGAAGTTATCGTGCTCTCTTCAAGGCATTAATGGGATTTGTTGATAAGCTTCAGAATTTTTTCTTTATACATTATTCTTTTTAAAGATGTTAAAGACTTTTTGTAATAGAGAAGCGTATGTAATTTGAAGCGAATGATTTGTTTAAAAGGTTTTTCAAATCGCACAATCAAAATCAATTGATTGATTCATCTTTAATTCTACCGAGAATATTTAATTCTGGTGAAAAAATCCGCTTCATTTCTTGCGACTTTCTCATTCGATTGAGTGCACAACACAATCACTTATTTTCAAATCGTTTTTCTCTTTAACTTTTTCACCTAAGCCTTTAAAGAATGAGATCTGGAAACGCACACTACTCGCGTAAACTATTTTTTTCATCTAATAACAACTTTTCGCTGCTTCACGTCCACGTTTTGTCGAGATGAGTACTTATTTAGCACATTGCATTTCTTATACCGCTATTTGTATTCAAATTTTACGTACAAACAGACGCAATTACTTTTCATTTTTTTTCTTTATTGTAAAATATGAAAATAAATTAATTTTAACAGTAATAAATTTTTAAATGTTCCAGCAAATGTTAAATTTCTTTTGACAAAACATAAATAAACTGAATTAGAGATTTGACTTTTTGTTCGTCAGGACTTCGGCTTTAAAAATAATAACAATAATAACAAAAATAATACTAAACAAACATCAGTTTTTCGTTTAGATGTAATAATGATGAAAGCAATTAGCGAATAAACAAGAATAAATAACAATAAACATAAACTATTGTTTACATAAAGTCTTGATGGAAGAAAGGAAAATGGGAGCGAATGAAGAAAGAAAACAGTAAAGGACAAAATGAGAATCTTGTGACAAATTCTATCAACATAAATGCCGGCCAGGATCAATATTGTGAGTGATGTCTGGGCTCGTATTGTGATAAGATATCTTTAAGAAGTTGAGGAATCGAGTAGAATTGCCATGTAGGGAGCAGCTAGAGATGAGACGGTGGCCAAGAGAAGGAGTCCAGGTTTGAGTGTAGTACCAGTGACAGCTCTTAAGACGCCAACTGCGAACGATCTGCAAAGTCAAGGAGAAATGCGTCCAGCCAACTTGAGAGAGATCAGCATCGAACATGGAGCCAAGAATATCTTCGACCTCCGATTCGATGAAAGAATCGCTACTGCTATTTACGATAAATACAATCAGGTGATGATTAATGAGCTCTTGCAAGTACTTGAATTATTAGAAGTATATATATTCTATTTTTTTTATTTTTCTTAAAGAAATATGTGGTTGTTGATAATGCTGGAATGATGCATTGCGTCGATTCGCGTTCTCACATCACTTGCACGCATCCACTTCATAGACCTATAGGTAATTTGGTCTATAACTATTTGTCCAAAAAGTTTATTGGATGGTCGAAAGGAGAACCTTTATTATTGGTAAAGATAAAAAAATTAAATTAAATTTTATAATTTATCGTATATGACTTTGATAAGATAAATTTAATATTTTAAGTCAATACTTTAGTTATTAACTTTTTTTAGAGAATTGTTTGCTTGATCAGCGTTTAAATAAAAGGATTTAAAGAGATCGCTTGACTTACTTTAGCTGATCAGTTTAATCGTGCAAATAAAAAGTTTAAAAAAAAAGCGTAATTACTAGAGCGAAGTAGCTGCGCTCAATGGAATTACTCTAAATTTCCTCGACGATAATTCAATTTTCTACTCTTTTTTTTAACAAAAAATAAAAGTTTTGATTTGATGATGGCTGTCATCGGCGACTTGAAGTCGATGTAGACACTGAAGTGATGAGCCGTAATGACAAATCCCAACGTGTTTCTGGGTGGGGTGGGTCGGCGAGCATAAAGAAAACCTTCTTTTCTTATCGGTTTTTTTCTGCATTTTCTTACTCTCAGGTCTTTCAGCAAGAAGAAATGCAATTTTCTGCTCTGCCGACCCGAATATAGAATTTTTGCCCTATTCATTTTTTTTTCTTATTCCATTTTGAACTTGTCTTTTTTGTCTTTTTTGTCTTTTTCTATTGCTTACTTTACACACAAACCTGACACAATTTGTATTAGATTTGGATAAAAAAATGAAAATGCCTTAAGAGAATGAATTTTCTTTTTCTTTATCTTATCTTAACCACTTTCTATGGCTACCCTCGCCCTAAGAGACACGAGTTTCATTAATAATAACTCAAGAGAGAATAGAACAGAAGGAAGTGTTTGGATGGCAGGTGAAACAGATCATCTTCGTCCTCCGGGGTGGGATCACGTTACCTTATCTTTGTAAGAGCAAAACTAACGTATGGTCTTGCTTCTGTCGCTCTTGTCTCCATTGTGTAAAGTTGAACGCCGTTTTTAAAGAATCTCGACAAAATAAGGATAATAACGTGTTTGCCTACAATGCCCTTGCTCCAGTGGCATTTAAGTGTCACACAAATAACTAATGAACATGATAATATTATATAAATAATTCATTAAGTCTTGAATAAAATTATCTCGTGTCTTTAAGTGTTTATCTGATAATATATCGCAAAATAAAATAAGGACACTTGTTTTGAGAGTCTTTGAGATTTCAAACATTTAT
>JAQFZU010001504.1:0-13124 GCA_034696185.1 Henia vesuviana | reverse complement strand
GTGAGAATATTTTATGGAATTGGATTTGGTTTTGGAGAAAGATTAAAGTTATTTATAAGACTCCTGGGATATTTATTTGACGGAATAACCAATAACCAACAGTGGCTTGCCAAAAAATTCTTCCCACCGCATTTGTTGGTCCTTTGAAGGTTGCCGTTTTCTACTTCATTTCTCCATAATCTTCGTCGCAGTTGATCACAACCGTGTTGCAGCTCTTGCCAGAAAGCTGCAAAGGCGGAAAGTGCGTCATTGGCCTTGTGTGTCGCGACGGTGGCGGCTGCAAAAGCTTCCTTGCAGTCAGCAAAACAGGTGGGGTTCACACCCAACACAAAGACTCCTCCAGTTCATAGCGACGTTCGTTCCAGCGATGAAAATTTTTCCGGTGCTCGTCCTTGCAAAATTCGTGACAAATTTGTCGCGAGCGCTCCATTGTGCGGGAAAGCTGATGGCACTGATAATTGTTAGGGAGTCTGTCCAAGTTGTTTATCAGGGTGTTTTTATGGCTATCTATTGATGGTTATTTATTGGTATTTATTCTATGCAGTTGTTGTTGTGGCAGAATTGTTGGTATCTTTGATGCCTTGCTGTTGTGAACTGCCATGACCTTGAAGCAATTAAAAATATTCTCTCTTCTTTCTTCTTATTTCTTGCACTTTTACACCAGCTCAACATTGGCTATGGGCCCAGAATTCGCAAGAAACCGCTACACAGGTGTGTTTTGAAAGTATAAAGTCGCTTAAAACACGATTGTGATCGATTTTTGCCCATTTTCGACGTCTACTGATTGACGTATGCCTAATTTCGAGACGAAAGAGCAGCGATAGGTTCCAGTTTATGATTCTGTCAACGTTTATTAGTTGAGGTAAGGTATTTTATATCATTTAAAATACTAAAATCGATCAATGAATCGATTTAATTAATATGAAACCTAATTCTTGCTCTTATTTTTACGCATTGCCAATCACCAATTGCCATGGAAAACGAGGAAAAAAACGTCCTAAAATTTCCAAAATTAAAAAGACCGGAGAATTACCAAAATTGGAGTTTAAACATGTAAATGCTCCTTAGAGAAGAAGGATTATATACCATTGTATCAAAGGAAGAGATGGCACCGGATGAAAACATGTCACGAAAAGTGAAGACGGCGTTTCTAGGACAAGGTGCTGTCAGCCATCTACTTGGCTGTTGAAACTGAGGTCAAACCAATCTTGGCAGCATTTGAGGAACTGGTTGTGGCCTGGAAATCTTTACAAAAAACTTTCCAGCCAATGTCAAAAGCCCTCGTGGGCAGACTGGCAACAGAGTTTTTTTACGGTCAGATTAAAGCTTCCAGAATCGATGGCAATATACCTCGCTCGCCTCGAAGACACCGTAACGAGACTGGGTGCCGCGAGATGCAAAATCCCAAAAACCTTAATGGCATATAAAATGATTAGTAGTGTAACGGGCTCTTACATTAATTTGAATAATAAGACAAAGTAAAGAACAATCAATACTTATGGTCTCCTAGCCAATGGAGGTTTGCTCGACACTGGTGGGCAAAAGGTCTGCAGTTCTCGTGGATCTTTTGCCTATAAATTATTAAGATAAATATAGTAATTATCAAAATTTACTTACTCGAATAGTAAAACAATTGCTTATTTTATCAATTTTAATTATTATTTTATAATTATTGTTTCTATTTAGGATCTGTACATCTGAAATTTGGAAACAAAATATATTTTTAGTTTGAATCACATGTATTTGATTTTCAACTAGCAAAGATACAGCAGAACTAAGAAAGTTTGGTTTCATCATACCAATTGTTTCATAACTTAAGTGTTTTTTAGTTACTATATACTTACCAATATAAAGTTGTACAGCTGGATGCGTAACCATATCATAAATTCTAATCGTCAGATTTCTATGTAATTTGTCCTGAAAAGTTATTCCATTTTAAATTAACTTGTAACCAGTCGTCACTAGAGGGCAGTGCGAACCCCCGATCACGTGATCTCTAGGGCGCATCCATTAGCACAACCCGGGGGGCTCAGCCACGAGGAACAGGCAGTCTGCAACCGCCGGTCTTAGCGATAGGATGGGCGGTGCAGATCTGGCTGTTCCAACCGTCATCATGACAGACGGGGCTGCCCAGGACATTGCGCTATGGGCGCGGTGGTGTACGCACGGTGGCTGAGAGTACGTACAATCACCCCACGTAGCTGGGATGCTAGTAGCAAAGTTATATGGCTACGGGGCAATAGCTTCGGCTATCGCCAGGAGGCCGGCGAACCGAGAGAGTGAGTGGGAACGAGACGGTGAGGTGCGTCGCGGCCAATTATCTAATAAAGGCCTACACACACAACGTTCACGCGTCTGTCTCTACTTATTCACTGTGGCGGTTATTATGAACCTGTCGCGCTGGGGACCATGTCCAGCCGCCAGCGCAGTAAGAACCGTCACATACTAACCTAAGTTGTGCAATCTTATTCATTCATTTTTATTTTGTTGTCCTGCTAATAATTATAAATTTAGCTTTGTGACAACTCTCTAACTTCATTAATCGAGTAGGCAATTATGAATTATCGCCTATAGCGTTCATAATTAGTAGCCCTATTCGTGTTCCGGCAATTTTCTTGATTTGCAGTATTTGGTTTTTGAGAGCTTTCCGATTTCGAGAATCCATATGTCGCACACTGATAAATAACTTAATGGTCATTATTAAACCTTCGATTGAAAGAATAATCAATTTCCAGCTACTTATTTACAAATTATACCACAACTTCTGGTTAGGTAACTCTAAAAGTGACTTGAGACTTTTAATCTCTTTACAATATTAACTGAGACACTGCTTTGGGGCTACGAGGGGTAGCCATACATACCTCTCAGCCTCAACATTTTCCATGTTCACTGTCACTCTTGCCTAGGCAAGAGAGCATATCTTCTTGCTACGGTAGTTGAAGCCAGACTCCTTAGAGGTTAAGCCTTCCAGGCAGTGTAGTGGGCATGGGCTGGTGACAGATGACCGGGACCCATGTTGCCCTTTAGTGACTACCGGTCATAAGCATGCCAAAAACTCCTTATTTAAATTCTTTTCTTCGCATAGGCATAGGCAAACTTCAAAGTTGTGGCAATGCCCTTCTCTTTGCCTAAAGTCTTAGTGTAAATTATAATAATAGAGATATTCTACATTATATCTTCTGGGATAGTTATTTCAGTTGTTCATTTATGGATTTGCAGTGGGTTCTACCCTTATGGTTATCACAGTTTTATTGCTATAAATGGTAAAAGTGATTGTAATGTCTCATGCGCAAAGGAAAGTAACAAAATTGAGTTTTAGATTGAGATTTTTAATAGATTTTTTAAATAATATTTTATTTTGTTGTAATTCATAAAAATTATCAGATGAAAATTCTAAATTGGTTTTTTAAACTTTATAAAATCGTCTGCTTTAATGTTTTTGATTCGCCATTGAAATTCTAGTTACGAATTTCCTTCGCCAGTCGTCGCAGTTGTTTTTGCAGAAAAGATGAAAATGCCGATCCCAAAATAGTTAGAGGTAATGAGTACTTGGCCATCAATGTTATGTTGTCGATTGAAAAGATGCTGTAATTTAAAATGAGAAAAGAATTATTTTCAAGTAAAAATGTTTTTACTAAAATACAATTTTCGATTTTTATGAAGCGGCTGAACCGACCGAGATAAGAGCGGGTAAGGGCAGAAGACAACGCACAAAGCAGAATTCTCGGATTTTTCTTCAATTTCCGGACGGTTATTTGCAATCACACTTTACTCACTAATTTCAAACATTCATCATGAAAAACTTAGGCACATTCTATTCACATATTTTTCTTACAATTTCCTCGTTCATCGTCATCGCATCACCGGTTTTCGGTTAGTTTTAATTGAATGTTTTTTTTTTTAATTTTTTTTTCTTTCGCATTTATTAAATATTAAATAAGCAAAAAAGGAATTTTTTATTTTAAAGAATATAACAGAAAATTAGTTAAAAATTCGTTTTAGAAAACAAAATATATTTTTATTAGTCATTCATCCTTTCTTACGAAATTATGTCAAAATCGCATCCTTGTCTTAACAAATATCATTTTTTAATTTAAAAAAAAGATTTATGAAAATTCAGCAGAATCAGTTTAATTAAATTTTTTTTTAATTAATAAAAATTTTATGTGAATTAAAATTGAGAGAACGTCTTTCCTGTCATTTACTGATCAAATCTTAGCTCATTTCCTGACTTAATAAATGCGTAAATTAATATATTCATAAAAAATCACTTTAAATTTATCAGATAAATTAAATAATAAAAAACGAATTGTATTTTTGCAGGCTTTCATCCAATTATTCGAGTAACATCGACTCCAACCACAGCCATAGCCTGTAGTGATGTGGATTTTACTTGTGAAGTGATCACACCAGATGCCAATGTATGGTGGACTTTGGAAGGAAATCGAATCAATCCCGATGGACCTAACATTACAATTGATCAGGAAATCACTGCCGATTCTATCGTTTGGACATTACAATTATTCTGCGTCGATATTAAACAAGCTGGAAATTACTCTTGCAACGTTAAAATTCACAATTCGTCAATGACTTATTCGAAGAGCCTCTATTTGTCCATCAGAGGTTATTTTTTAAAAAAAAAATTTTTTTCTGCAAATTAAAATATAAAGTAATTTTTTTTACAGATCCATTGAGAATTCGAAATCCAGCGATAGTAAAAGGCGAATTGGGTGACGAAATAGTATTGAATTGTACTATTATTGGATATCCATTACCGCGATCGGTCGATTGGAGTCAAAGTGGGACTTTGTTATCGAGTAAAGGCAATATTAATATCTCGCAACGTGTTATAAGCATGACTGAAATTAGTTCGTATTTAATTATCCATAATTTAACCGACAATTATTTGGGAACATACACGTGCAGAGCTTCGAGCGAAGTCGATTTTATATCCAGTGACGTAACAATACTCAATAAAGGTATTAATAAAAGCCTTTTTTTAATAAAACCCAAAATTAATTTTTTTATTTTTTTAAATCAAGGATTAACTCAACCAGAACTGGTCAAAGTCGAAATTTTGAATCCGTACAGTGTTAAATTGCATTGGAATAGTTTATCGTCCGATGGTGGAATTACCATTAATTTTCATCGTATTTTTATTACCGAATCTGGATCTTCGAGACTTCGGTCCGTCGATGTCGGAGTTTGGGATTCCATTTTGCATTCGGATCAAACTCATAATCATCAACACGTTATTTACGAATTGTCGGAAGGGAAAAGTTATAGTTTTAAAATCAAAGCTTGTAGTAATAATCCTGAAATTGGATGCAGTAATGAATCAGTTGTACTCAAAACTTTTCTTCACGGATGTAAAAAAAATATTTAATTTTTATTTTTAAAATATATTAATTAATCTTTATTTTAGATTCCAGCGCGCCATTGAATGTTGTCGTAAGCTGTCAATTCGATAATATAAGTTTGGAAAATTACGTCGACGTTGCTTGGAATATTCCAACGGACCCGAAAGACACCATAGAAAAATATAGGATGCAGTTGATAGGATTTGCGAATTATATTAACCCGGGTGGACTTTATATAATCGAAGAAGAAAGTCCGATCGAGATGGAAACAATTGAAAATTCAATTAAAGTTAAAGTAAAGCCAAATACAAATTACACGATTCAAATTTGTGCCATAACGAGTGTAGGGTGTGGAAATTTGAGTGAAATTACGACCGAGTCGCAATGTTCAACACCTCCTAGTGGTAATTAAAATATATAATTATTATAAATATTTATTTTTAAAAAATTTTATTATTTTAAGTACCACTATCAATGCCTAAATTTCAACTGCAAAAAGCAGACGAAGCCGAAGATTGTAGAAAATTCAAATTAGTCATGAATCGAGTATCGGAACGTAATGGACCGATTAAGTAAATAAAAATCACAAATTTAATTTTTTTAAATATTTAAAAAAAAATTTTTAAAGATGTTACAGAATTATACTATACAAAATGAGAAGCGACGAAAGAATTATGCCATCTGAATCAACTATTGACATTTCATCGTATTCGGAGGTCCACAAAGACGGATCGTACGGCGCTTACATCGCCGAAGCATTTAACGGCGAGCAATTTCTAACCGAAGTCATGTTGGGTGACGAAATTCAAAGTCGTTGTGGTTTTCCACCAGTTCGTCAAAGACGAACAACCGAATTAATCGAAGATGAATCGGATTTCTTAGACGAAATAGTCGACGATGGTGAATTATCACCCGATACATTGTACAGTGGTTTTGTCGAAGTTAAAGTTACAGGGAAAGACAATGTAGTATTGACTAAACGAAGCAGTTTATTTCTTCCTTTACGAACTGGTTATTTAAAATATAATTTACAAGCAACTGCTTTGGGTGTCATCTGCGGTCTTTTGATTGTAATTATAATTTTAATAGTTACTTTATGCACTTTAAGGTATGACATTTTTAAATTTTATTTTTTTATTTTTATAAAATTTTTATTTTTTAGTAAAAGAAATAATTTCATTGATTATGAAAACGATGGAAGATCGGGTATTCGACAAATGTTTTGTGGGTTTTTCAGTCGTCCGAGTACGGGTGGTTTAAGTAAATTAATTTTTAGATTTTTTTTTTAAATAAAGTATAAATTTTGGTGTTTTATAGGGACTCCCGTGTTGCCTACACCCGATATTAAACCTTTAAGACCCGAGAATTTACCTAGTGGATTTATAGAAAGGCACAAAGATAGCGATTTGCTGTTTCAACGTGAATTTGAAGCTTTACCTGAACAATTCCGTGATAGAACAAGTCGAGCTTCTGATATGTTGGAGAATTTCTTTAAAAATCGTTATCCCGATATTAAGGCTTGTAAGTTTTAATTTTTTTTTTTAATTATTTAAGTTTTTTATTTATTTTTTTTTAAAAGATGATCAAACGAGAGTTAAGTTAACACCCATTGAAGGATCAACTGGATCCGATTACATCAATGCGAATTTTGTTATGAGTTATAAAGATCGGAAAAAATTCATTTGTGCTCAAGGACCATTGGATAAAACTGTCAATGATTTTTGGCGGATGATTTGGGAACAGAAAGTCGAAATTATAGTTATGGTAACGGGATTAGAAGAAAATGGAAAAGTATAAAATATAAATTTTTTATTATTTTTATACAAATTTTAATTATTTATAGATGAAATGCGCTAAATATTGGCCCGATGAAAACGAGAAAAAATTCGGAAATATTTCAGTAACAACCGACGAATGTAAAATATATGCCGATTATGCTGTGAGGAAATTTGGCATTAAATTTGAAAAGGACGAAATGAATTCAGAAACAAGAAATATAAACCAATTTCATTATTTAACGTGGAAAGATTTCCTCGCACCCGAACATCCAGGCGGGATATTGAAGTTTATTAAAAGGATCAACGAAACGTACACCCCAGACAAAGGACCTATTTTAGTCCATTGTAGTGCGGGTGTAGGTCGCACTGGGACACTTGTAGTGATCGATTCACTCATGCAACAGATGAAAGACGAAGGGCAAATCGAAATTTATAACGCTGTTGTCAATGTACGCAGACAACGTAATTTTCTTGTACAGTCATTGGTAAATAATTTATTTAAATTGTTTTAATTTTATTAATTTAATTTTTTTTTTAAATATAGAAACAGTATATATTTCTATACCGTGCATTATTGGAATACGCTCAATTCGGAGACACCGAAATCGAAATTTCGAATTTAAAAAATTCAATGCATTTAATGCAATCAAACACGGACAAAAATGGGAAAAATTTAATTCAACTCGAATTCGAGGTAAAAATAATTTTTTAAATCCCTAAAAAATTAAATAAAAGTAAATTTATTAGAAATTGAATGAATTAATCGAAGATCAACGTACAACTGACATAGCAACGAGTGAAATGAATGCGAAGAAAAATAAAAGCAGTTCAATTGTACCCTGTAATTAATCGTATTTAGTAAATAATTTAAAAATTTAATATTAATTATATAATGTAAAAATTCACAGACGACAGAAACCGTGTAATATTAATACCAGTGCCTTCGCGAGAGCATTCAACATACATAAACGCATCATTCATACAAGGCTACGATCGGACAGACACTTTTATAATCACCCAAAACCCACTCGAATGTACTATTAACGACTTCTGGCGAATGGTCGATGAACAGAGTGCGAGTGTCATTGTGATGCTCGCTAACGAATCGGATCCACAAGTAAAAAATTAATTTTAGAAATTTTAATTTTAAAAAATATATAATTTTCAAGTATTGGCCTGAATCCGAGAGCGATCACGACCACGTTCAAGTGAAGTTTGAAAATGTGGAAGACAAAATGCATTTTATTAAATCGAAATTTAATGTTATAAACACCAAAAGTTCAACGAGTCAACCCGTGATACAATTCCGTGTTAAAGGATTTGATAACGATTCAATTCCATCGTCGTCTGACCCATTTATTGCTGTTGTTAGAGATATTTGGGATAATCAATTAGATACTTGTGGTCCGATTATCGTTCATTGCAGGTAATTTTTATATATTTTTTTATTATTCATATTTTATTAATTAATTGTGATTTTAGTGATGGTGGAGATCGAAGTTCAATGTTCATAGCATGTAGTATTTTAATGTCGCAAATTAAGTGGGAGCAAAGGGTTGATGTGTTTCAAATTGCTAGGAATATGCGATCGCAGAGACCTTCGATGCTCCAAAATTATGTAAGAAATTGTTTATTTTAAAATTTAATTTTTTAATTTTTTTTTTTTTGGTTATTTAATAGAATCTGTACGAATTTTGTTATAAAACCGCATTGGATTTTAGTGAAGAAAGTTCGGATGGAATTTAAATTTTTTTTACGGTATTTAATATCATTTATTCCTTTATGTACATATCTTTAATAGAAATGTTTTGGAGATTTTTCAAGTGTAAAAGACAATTTTTTTTTTATTTAAATAAGAAATATTTAAATTTTTATTTTTTCAATTTGGTGGAGTTTAAATGTTTGTGGTTTCCTCCAAGTTTTGCAGTTTATAATCGCTATTTTTTTTATTATTTACAGCTTTTTCTAGTCGAAAGAGTTTTATTTGATATAAAATCAGTTTTTTTTTGTGCCAAATTTTGTAAAACTTAATCGATTTGGTAAATGTTTTTTCGCTGTCTTTTTTTCATATATAAAATTCTTATTATGTTTAATACAAAAATCATTTAAAAAAAAATCTTCAAAAATTTTTATTTAATGTGAAAAATTAATTTTTACATTCCTTTTGAATTAAATTAACAAAATACTCATTCCCTCTTTGTAAATAGTTGAAGAAAATGTATTAATTCATTTTGTTCTATTAATATCAATTATTATTGTGAGTTAAAAACAAAACGAATAAACAATTTTTTAGTACATAAAAATTCATAAGTGTGTTAAAGTATCATCCAACACTAACCCAACTTGAGAAATTTGACTTTTCGATTTAACTTTCTTATTATTATACAACACATAATGTTGGAATAAAAATAAGAAATCGAATAACACAGAAACAGCTCCTAAACCCAATTTACCAAGATCACCGATAAACGAACCCCAATCATCTAATAACAATTCAACCATTAAAAAAATCTCATTGAAATTAAAATACTAAATTCTACTCACCGTAATTAAATGCAATTAATATCATTTGAAAAATACTATTGAGACCACCGATTAAATCTAATATAACATAACCAATACTCCATCCTTTAGTACTTTGATTTTTCCAATTTTGAAATGCCTAAAAATAAAAAATAATTTAATTTTAAATTATAAATTTTACAATTACAAATTAATCATACCTGTGGACAATATTTTAGAAATGTAATAGCTAATTTAATATAAGAGAATAAGTAAAGAAGTTCTAAGTAATCGGAAACTTCAGCAACGGCCAATATCGATCCGATCATAATAATAATGAAGAAAACTGCAAGAAGTACTTTACAAGTCAGTGAAACTTTCTGATTCCCTCTCTAATAAAAATAATAAAAATTAATTAAATTTTTAATTAATTAATCGTTATCCTTACATCGTATTTAACACATTGAACGATATGAATAATTGTAGCGAAAACAGCGTGCGATGAGAATAATACGTCGTTTAATTGTACTGGATTAACACCGTGTTCGTTTTTACTGAAGTATTGATCCTTAATGTTAAATAAAATTATTAATTATATTAATTATAAATTTGAATTTTAAAATTACCCTGAAAAATGGGATATATTTTAATCCTATGTTGAATGTACAGTAACAAGTGTGACCAACGAAATTAAGGGCGACGTAATCGAGATTAAATCCAACAACACTTAATAGAAAAATTAATTTTTTTAAAAAATTATAATTAAATTAAAATTAATTAATTTTACCTTTTTCTTTTATAATTTGAATACGTTTGTGGGTAAAACGAGACTGACCAAGCGATGAAATAAATCCAACCGACTATAATAGTGACCCATTTAATAATATCATATCTATAAATCGTTATTCTTATAAATGCAGTTTTAATGCTAAAAGAAAATAATAAATTAATTTCATTTTTAAAAATTATGAATTTAACTTACTTATCAATTTGTGATGTATTTGTAGCAAGTATTTCAGCATATCCGCATTTATATCCTATTAAATCAATTTGTTCATCAGTCGATGTTGAATTTGATTTAAATGTAAAATTCAATTCGAATGGATTTAAAATGATTTCCTCGATATTTGGTTTTAATGTTACTTGAAATTGTTTATCTTCTTTTTCAGTGTAATTTTCTTTACTGAAATTTTAAATAAAAATTAATTTGAATTTGATATTTAAATTTAAAATTACATTAATTTTGCTTTAAATGTAATATTTGTATCGACTAAAGTACTTAAACTTTCAGGTTCAAATTGCAATATAACTCCATAGTCACCTGCAATTAATAAAAAAAAATTAAAATTATTATATTTAAATTTAAAATAATAATAATAATAAAACTTACATTTGGATAAATTAATAAATCCTAAAAAGAAAATAAAAATGAGTAGTGCCATTGTCTCGATTAAGATATGAAAAGAGTGATTTTTTTAATCACAATTTTAATTTAATTGTATCATTTGATTAAATTTATCAGTGATTTGTCAGTCGCAGAACCTGTTTCAAATCATGTCCCAATAATCAAGATATTACAACACTTTGACGTCAACGTGTTTAATTCATTACGTACAATAGTAAAAATATAAATTACAACAATTAAAGCGATAAAGAAAATAATTATTTAAAAATATATTAAATATTTGGTGTAATCGATTCATTCGAACTTGAATAATCGGATGATAAATATTCAGATGAAATTAAATTCCTCGTTTCGTCCGTTTTTCGGTATAATAAATAATGTTGGATCATAAATAAGATATCGAAAACTATCGAAAATAAACCCAAACCGAATTTAGTCGGGTCACCGATCGCCGATGACAAATCGGCTGCATTTAAAAAAATCAATTAAAAAAATTATTTATTTATTAATTAAATTACTTACCGTAATTATAAGCGATAATAAACATTTGTAGAATACTAAATAAACCTCCAGTAAAATCCAACAAGACATTCCCAATACTCCAACCAACGGTGCTTTTCCTCCGAAAATTAAAATAAGCCTTGAAATATAAAAAATAATTTTTAATAAAAATAAAAATTAAATTCTATTTAAAATACCTGAGGACAATACTTGATTAATGTAATAGCTAATTTAACGTACGACACCATATATAAATACTCCAACCATATCATGATGTTAACAATGGATAAAATCAAAGTAATTAATAAAAATAAACTTATAAACACCAAAATAGCGATGCAAAGTTTGGATATTTTTTGATCGCCTTTCTAAAAATGAAAAATTAAATTTTAAAATACAGTTAATATTTAAAAAATGATTTTATTTACTTCGTATATAAACGTTTGAAATATTGTTGCAAAAGTAGCGATTATAGCGTGAATTGAAAATGCGATATCATTAATTTGTATTGGATTCACGTGACTAAATTTCTCAATGTATTGTTCCTACGAAAACAATATTCAATTACAAAGCATTAAAAAAAGTCGTCAAATATACCTTAACTAAAGGAATCCAATACAATCCAATGTTAAATATACCGTAACAAGTATGACCGACGAAATTCAAGTATAGAAAATCAAAATTAAGTCCAATGACACTGAAAATAATTTAAATTAAATTTTTCATTAAACTTAATTTAATTAAATTAACCTTTTTCGCTTGTAATTTTCCCATAATTGTGGATAAAATGATAAAGTCCACACAACAAAATAAATCCATCCAACAACAGCACTTACAATATCCAATTTAAGACTTTGGCATATATCGATGTTGACAAATGCATTTTTAGTGCTGTAAAATAGAAATTTTAATGTATAATTTTAAATTTATTAATAATACTCACTTTACAATGAAATATGTAGAATTATCAGCCAAACCAGTAATAGTTAAATGTCCAGCTTTAATAGCTCCAATAATGACTTGAGTTGATTTATTATATAAAGTTAAATTTTTAATTGGTAAATTTATTAAATTTTCCACATTTTCTTTAAGTATTATTGAAATCGGTTGAGTGTAAATTGAACTGAAAAAATTCAAAAATTTAAATATTTAAATATTTTTTTTATTAGTAAAATAATACTTACTCTATGTCAATTGAGAAATATTTCGAATATCCAACTTCTAATTTCAATTCCTGAGGTTTAAATTCGATTTCAACCGTTGAATTTTCATCGGTTTTAAACGCACCTGAAATTATTTAATTATCTTTTTATTGATTCAATAATTAATTGGAGCAATGTATTTATCGTGTTAAACATGTCAAGTATGGATTTTTGTTTTATCAAAAATATTTTTTTTAAATATTAAATTACTTACCAACGAAAGTGTATAATAATATTATAAGTAGTAAATAATGCATTTTTGTCATCTGGAAAAATAAATCGATATATTGAGTTTGTCAAATGGGTTGCAATTTTCGTTTACCTGGATGTCTAATTACTATATGCTGTAGTGACTCATGGTTTTATAGGGAAAAAA
>JAQFZU010001503.1:0-13132 GCA_034696185.1 Henia vesuviana | reverse complement strand
CTGAAGAAGAAATTAAGGAAACAACTAAAGGAATAACTGAAGAAGAAATTAAGGAAACAACTAAAGGAATAACTGAAGAAGAGATTAAGGAAACAATTAAAGGAATAACTGAAGTAGAAATTAAAGAAACAACTAAAGAAATATCTGAAGAAGAAATTAAGGAAACAACTAAAGGAATATCTGAAGAAGAAATTAAAGAAACAACTAAAGGAATAACTGAAGAATCAACAATGAGCACAAGTGAAGAACCAATTAGGAGCACAACTGAAGAACCAACACTGAGCACAACTGAAGAACCAATTACGAGCACAACTGAACAAACAACAATGAGCACAACTGAAGAAACAATAACGAGCACAACTGAAGAACCAACAATGAGCATAATTGAAGAAACAACAATGAGCACAACTGGAGAACCAATTACGAGCACAACTGAAGAACCAATTACGAGCACAACTGAAGAACCGATTACGAGCACAAGTGAAAAACCAATTACGAGCACAAGTGAAAAACCAATTACGAGCACCACTGAAGAACCAATTACGAGCACAACTAAAGAACCAATTACGAACACAACTGAAGAAGAAACTACAAGCGTAACTGAAGAGATACCTAAAGAAGCAATTGCAGAAGCAACTGTGGACATAATTAATGAAACAGCCATTGGCATCATAGAAATTACAATCACAAGCTCTGATTCAGGCAATTCAATTAGCACAACCGAAGACATAACTACTGCTGAAACCAAAAATCTTGACTTATCTGAAGAAACTGGTAAAAAGTAACTAAAAACAAAATTTCAACCACAATAAATCCTATAATTTTAGCCATTACTGAAGAGCTAGTTTTACGCAATATCGAACTGCAAAAGCCAACTGCAAAGGACGAAACTAAACAAGAACCTCGGCTATTTCTAACAAGTCGAGATAAAATTGTCTTTCGTCCAAACGAAAACGTAAATTATAATCATTTTATTACATCGTAAACTTATTAAAATCTCAATTTCTTTATTATAATATTAATAATTTCAGACTTCGCCTCTGATTGAAGACACGACTAAACATACGATCGCAGCGACGAGTAAAATATTTCGAAAAATATTTACAACTACACCATCTTATCGGAGTTTTCTTAAAATGATAAAAGAACAAACAGCACTTCCTAACGATGCCGATAATGAAATTCCGGACTCGTTACGTCGTGTTCAGAAAGGTCCGCCATTTACTTTTAGTACCATAATTCAATGGTGGGTTTTTTGGTGGAAAGAAACAATCAACGCCGCTAGTCTGTGGATACAAGGAAAAGAGGTAAATTGAAAATTTAAATTTATATTATTTATTTATTTTATTTTTATTTAAAAGGTTTATTAATTGACCGAGCAAACATTAGTAATTACAATGGAAGAAATTTATGGTATGAAAATATTTTAAATAATTTGTATAAATTAATTTAAAATTCCGAAATTCAATTAAAATAAAATCTTTATTCAATATTTATTTAATAATACATTTTATATTTAAATTTATCATAATAAAAATTATTTTTCAAATTAAATATTAATTAATTGCATGGGGAAGCTTGGTAAATCGCATCGAATATATTACCAAAACGTTTTTTAATATCAGGACATTGATTAAAAGCAGACAATTGGCATTCAGAGGTTATTTTAAATTTCCTGAATAGAAATAAAATTAATTTAATGAAATAACTGAAATTATTATATTTACTGGCATTTTTCCACAGTGAAAAAATCTTTAAGATGATCCCCAAATTCATTTTTCGTATTGATTTTACATCGTGGAATATTCTCATTTGGTTTAGTACAATTAATAGCATCTTTAAAACAAAGAAAAATTAAAAATTAAAAATAAAGAAATTAAAATCAAATTTTACCTATGAAATCTGACGTTTCAAGAGCACAAATCGAATCGAGAAATACTTCAACAACTTGATGAAGTTGGATTAGAATTTCTCGTGGTTCTTCGAACAAACATGGATTAATTTTATCTCTTAATTCCTTAAAACATTTATGAACAACTTTATTCCTAAAAAAAAAAAAAACTCAAATCATATTTAATAATAATAAATAAAATCTCACTTGCAAACAACAACTTGAATTACATCCTGTAATTTCGAAACTTCCCATTTGTGTTTAAATAAAATTTCTTCAAAAGGTTTGAAAATACAATTCGTAGCATTTTTCACAGTTGAATTAAAATCAATTTCATTTCGATCCAAACAAGTTGCATCCAAATCATTGAATAAAGCTGAATTAAGTTGATTATGAAACTGGGCAAATATCCCTAAAATAAAATGAAATCTATAAAAATAATAAAAATAAATAAATAAATAAATAAATACCATAAAAACCCAAGTAAAATAAAGCAAATATCAACTCGATGCGAATCATTGTGAGGTTTATAACAATTATGGTTAAATCCAGGAACCACGGATTGAATTTATCTTCCTGAAAAAAGGCAAAAGGAATTTGGTCAAACGGTCAAAAAGTTATTTATTTATTGTGACCACATTGAAAAAAAAAATACAAATTTATAAGTTCACAGAATTTTATTCAATGCGTTTTTCACAAATATTTTTTTGTGATTTTTCAAACTGCGCATGGTGAGGCTTGATACATGGCTTTGAGTGTATTCTCGAGAATATTATTCAGTTCTGGACACGAGACATCCGTTTTACACTTAATAAAATCCTTGTATTTCCTAACAATTTAAATTGCTTCAATAAAATATTTTTTAAATTTAATTTATTCATTTTCTTACTCGCATCGTTCGATACTGAAAAAATTCATGAGTGATATCGGGTCATCGCTGAATGTCATTTCACAATGCGGTATGTTGCATATTGCATTTCCTTCCACGATTGCTAGAAATAAGTATTAAATATTTATACATAAAAATAATAAATAAAATAAAATAAAACTTTTTATGTTTTTCCCATCATTTGCACACAACGATTCAACAATTGAGACTTTAACGTCGAAGATTTTGTTTAGGATTTCGAATGAGTCATTGGATAAACAAGGACTCGCGAAGTTACTTAATTTTTTATTACATCGTTGAATTACTTCATCGCTGAAAATTAGGATAAAATTAAAAGAGATTTTAATTACGTTAAAATTTATAATAATTACTGGCAAACGAGTAATTTCCATAAGTCTGCATCATTTTGCCCATTCGATAGTTGTTTTAAGATGTTAAATTCATCTTGTACGCAATACTTTGCGAGGGAAACGATCGAGTCAACATTGACTTGAGTTTCCTCCACGCATTGTTCGTTCAAATCGTTGATAATGCCTTTTGCAAACTCATCGTCGAGTCCGGAAAATATTCCTGAAATGAAAAATCAATTGATTATCAGTTTGAATAAATTTAGGTCAGTTTAAAGTACCATTTACATAAGCAAGTAACAACAAAGATCTAATCAAAGTGTGACCCATTTTGATTAATGACATCAGCCAAACTGACTGGTTTTTAATTAGAAAAATATTAAATGCTAATTAATCAAGTTTGCATACTTAGTAACTATAATCAGTTAAAACATATCCTGTGTTTAATTAAAAATAGCAGGAAATGATATTACTTGATTTTATTTCACTTAAAAAAATAGTTGATCAGGAAAATAGACTTGAATTACATAATATTTTTAATACTTTAAACAAGGTCTTGTAGAAGATAATTTTAAAATTATTTCGCAATACTTTAACATTTAATTTACTGTTTAAATAACAAGAAAATATATTCATTCATGTAATAAAAATTTAATTTAAAGAATAAATTCTTAATTAAAGTAAAAATAACTTTATTTCCAAGTTAAATAATAGTTTCTAACTGCATCTCACCAGTGGACAGCAGTGGAAATAACTTTATTTTCAATTATCGTCACTAGACTAATTATGATTCGATTGCAAAGTGTAATGGCTACTCATAAACAACCGTATGTATATATAAACAAATATTTAAGTATAGTTTTTAATGATGTTAAACTATAGGTTTTTGTTAAATCCCTGCGAAGGACAAAGTATCGCCAAAGACCTTGAGACGAAATAACCAAACTTGAGTCATTGATTCGCATTGTCAAGTTCGGAGGTAGGAACTATTTATGTATTTACAATTTTCAGAATGAACAAATGCAAAATTCTTATTTTGTTTGTTTTTATTTACGAATTTATAATACATTCGATATTTTAAATTAAGCAGCGCAAGGAGTTGCATCGTACATTGCTGTGAACATGTCAATAAATGCATTTTCCATTTTCGGGCATTCAGCAGCTGCTTCTATTTTACATTCGTAGTATTTCTTATATTTTCTAAAAAAAATAATAATTATTAATTGAATTTGATATAAAAACAATAATGTCAATCTTACTTGCAGTTATCGATACTGTAAAAGTTCTTGAGATGAATCGATTTGGAGAATCCGAGCGTAATTGTTTCGCATTTTTGTAATTTAAGTCCGAGTGATATAACATTTCCATCGTAACAATCCCCATCTAACAACGCTGGAAATTAAAAAAAAATTAACTTATTTGATAACATAAAATATTTATTTATTATTAACTTCTGTAATTTTTGGCATCATTTTCGCAAAGTGATGTTATTCCAGCTTGATCGACTTCAAGGGCTTGTTGCACTGTTTCTTGCTCTTCCTCGTCTAGACAGTGATTTACAAAATCTTTCAGTTTGGCACAGCATTTTTCATTGATATTGTCGCTATATTAATTTATAAAATATTACGATTTATATTTATGTCGTCACTGATGACCATATCCCTTTTAAGCCAATTTGTTGGTTTTGAATAGCAAAACCAAAAACACTTAAAAAATTAAATTTTAGTTTTTGGATAAATTAAATAACCGATTCTTACTTGCAAACAAGTTTTACTCGTTCTTCGTCGTGATTTTCTAATGCGAATCGTCGATCATGCAAATCATCCAGCGCTTCTTTGAAGCAATTTTCGGCAGCTGAAGCTGCTGTCATCAATTGATATTTTTTTTCATATACGCATTTTGCATCGAAATCGTTGATTAATGCGATTTTGAAATTTTCATATTGTGCGAATATCTCTATTATATAGTAAAAAACATAAATTATATTACTATGACTTTACACGCATGAATTTACCATTCAAGCTGCTAAAAACGAATACAATGATAATACCGTAACGAGTCATTGCAATGTCGACTTAATTTCGTTTCCCAGTTAAAACTCGATATTTATAAAGAATCTGAACGGGACGGAAATTGCTAATAAAATTAAACGTTGAAGGATTGACAAGTTGATTGACAACTTTTACTTTCCTGTATAAATTCGGCGTATTTCAGTGATATAACAAGAAGTGATTGAAGATTCTTTGTAAACGAAATTTATTATCAGAAATCATAATTAAACAAGTGATAAAAAAATTGAATTTAAAATTTGTTTTTATTCTACAGTTTGAGGATTCTAAGGTGATCAGTGATTAAAGGGATAGTAAAAATTTAAATTTTAACTTGTTTATTGTATGAAATTTTGATTACTTTGAATGTTTGAATATTTTGTCTATTTACTATTATTTAATTTTTGATTGCAATTTAACGCATTGATTAAATACTTTTAATTGGATCTTAAATCTTACATGGTGTTACATGTGCTCTTGCATCTGAGACATCATTGGCAGCATTTTCCAAATCGGGACAACCGACATGTATGGCTTTATTGCAGTCATAGTACTCTTTGTATTTTCTGAGAGTTAAATGAAAATCAACAGTTATACTAATAGAATTAACCAAAAATCTGTTACAAGCAATTTTGTAAGCTGAAATAATCTTGTAAATGCACTTTTGATGACCTTTTTCTAACTTCTGCTTCGCATTCATCTAATTTCCTAAACATTAGTTTTGCTGAATTACAGCTACTGGCCATTATTGCTAGATGGAAATGATGGATTAATTTTCATTGAAAAATGTGTAAACTAACCTGTATAATGTTTGCCATTATTCATGCAAAGTGATTTCAGTTCCTGTTTATCCATGTTGAATATTTGGGTCAAGATAGAATGAGTGCTTTTGGGCAGGCAAAGGGCAAATACACTTTTAATCTTTTCAATGCATTCGGAATGGATATTGGTGCTACAAATAAAAATAAATGAATGATTGTTGTGATTCTAGTCAAGGAAGATACTGGTTAAGAAGTGGCTTATGGTTCTCAGAGAAGACTAAAGTTTCAAGATATACGCAGTTCCCATCTAGTTCACTAGGAGGCGTTTAGTTATGTCCAAAAACCAAATGCCACGCAAAAAAGCTCATGAATTAAAACTTGTCAGGGCTTAAGGCAAAGGTTTGTTTTGCTGCTGGAAGTTTTAAAGATATGTTATAAATATCTTTTTCAACATACTTGCAGAAATATCTTATTTGATCGGAAATATTCAATTTGTTGTCAAAAATACTTCTCGTACAATTAGCTCTGGCAGCTTGCATCAAATGACTGTTACGCAAAAGGCACACTTGATCCAAGGCATTGTTGAGTGCAAGTTTGAAATTAAGCAGTTGAGATGATGTAACTGAAATGAATTTTAATGATTGAAGATATTTTAACTTAAGTAAAGATAATTATTATGAGAAGTTTATGAAAAAATTCAATATAAAGTTAATACAAATTCATGGTTTTAAAATAATTGTCATTTTGAAGCTTAATTATTTAATTAAGCTGTTTAAGTATTGATTTAACTTAAAACAACAAATATTTATAATTTTATTTAATGTCACTTACCATTGAAGGTGATTGTAAGTAGAAGCAAAATGAATAAATTATTCATTGTAAGTGATTGAATCACATATGCTGGTAAATGTAACTTGACTGTTGTTCAGTGAATCATCACTTCTTCATGTAAATTGATATTATAAATAGTTTTTATATATTTTGTTGAATTGTAAACAAAAATTTAAAAAGTTACAGAATTAAATGTATTCTAATCTTTGACAAGCTAATACTGTGAGCCCAAAATTTAATTTTTTAAGTAATTTTTCTGTAAGAATTATGCATTATTAAGTTCATTATATTTTTACTATTGTTTTTAGCATATATATTGTAGATCCTAATATATAAATTTATGAATTAATTTAGATTTATAAATAATAGTTTTGTCCAACTAATATTGTAATGCACAATATCCCTTATAAAAATTGTGATCATTGTCTGATCATTTTCAATTTTCAAATTTGAAATAATTAAAAATATCTTTTTCTTATTTTTTTTTAAATTACATAATGAATTTTTATAATCAAAATTCTGACCACTGACTAAAAATTATCAAAATGTAGCTAAATCTGTAAAATAAATGATTACAAAATGATCATTAAATGGTTAAATTTTTCACAAGGGATTTGTCAGAATTATATACAAATTGCTTCCATGTACATACGAATTTTATTTTTCATTAGTTGCATTCAAAACTTAAAATTCACTTTTTTTAAGTTATTTTTTACTTTTAGTGATTTTTAGAATTTGCTAACAGTCAATTTTTTTGTGAACACATTTTTAGAAAATACATTATAAAATGCACTTTTAAGAGTTTGCACATATGCTTCTGATTGCAAAAGTCACTTTAGTCACAACAGTCACGCTATACGACTTTAATAAGAGTCGTATAAGGTAAAGAGCTTTGAACGCAGCTAATGTTTAAGTGTAATGTTACAAAAAAGGAATTTGTTACTTATACAAGTTTTATAAATAATTGCAGGCAGTACTGTTGCCTTTAACTTTTGTTATTGTTTATTTCTCGTTTTTAAGTGGTTAGTAAATTATCCATTACATTTAAATTGAACAATTGATACAATTTTCGATAATTGTTTCGGTTACTGCGCATTGCAAGGAGATACTTCAATGTAGGCATTAAACAGTGTTTTGTACAAGTCTTTTAAGTAACTGCAATCAGTACTAATCTCTAGTACACATTTATTAATCTCTTTGTATTGTCTGTCGAGAAAAATAAATTAATAAATTAAAAAAAAGATTCAGTTCATGATTACTGGCAGTGTTCTGCATCGAACAAATTTTTTAACGACTCGTTTTTAGTAACAAACTGACTATCACAACTTGTCCAGTTTTTTTGTATGACATACGCGTATTGTTCATCGCATTTGATTTGATTTGTAACTGCAAAAATTTATTATCATTTATAAATAATATAATTGTTAAACGAATCAACTAACATATGTATTTTAAATGGTAAGCATCATTCGCACACAATGCTTTCACGATATTAACAATCCCAGCAATTACGTGATTTATTGTTTCTTGGACATCTTTGGATATACAGAGAAATAGATTTTTCCTAAAAGTATCTACGCACCCTTTAAAGTCGTCGTTTCTATAAATTAAAGTTGATAAGGAGTTTCATTGACGAAGATGCTAAATAAATTTGAAAATTGTTTCTAACACTTACTTGCAAAAAAGTAATGTTTTCTCTTCACTGAAGCCTGAAGTTCCATTCTCATAAGTGTCTTTAGTTGCATCTACATAACATTTAAGCAATTCGTATAACGTAGGATACCCATTTTTTTCTAAACAAGTGTGGCTGACAGCGTTGAGCAGAGCTTTCTGGTATGTAAAATACTGGGGCGTTGCAACTGGAATTAAATTTAAAAATAAAAGGAAACAAATTAGCACAGATTTTATGGGGGAAAATTGAAAATCGAATAATGTAAAAATTTTATTATAATTGAACAAAGCTAAAGTACAAAATATAAAGGCCAATTAATTAAATCAGTTTCTGAAAAGACTGTTTTGCAAAGTTACCAGTAAATAGTGTGATGAATAGCAGCACAATCAAAGTATTGACGATTCATAATGGTCTGTTTGTGTTAACATATGGTGAAGTGCTTTTCAAGGTTTTTGAATTAATCTAAGGTTATATAAATGGATACTTAATATGTTAGATACCTGTGAATTGATAGTGGAAATTATGAAATATTTATTTCAGGGAATTTTTATTGGCAATTTTTGGCAACTAGTAACCAATATAAACTTATGTTTTTTGTAGATTTAACTACTAAAAATGACATCCGAAAAACATTTTAGATTTGGTTTTTATATTGTAGCACACATAAAAATCTAATTTGTAAATTCGATTATGTTTATATGATCATTGATGGTTACACGAATTAAAGTTCAAAGTTCATATTATTGTTTAAGTATTGATTTAACTTAAAATAACAAATATTTATAATTTTATTTAATGTCACTTACCATTGAAGGTGATTGCAAGTAGATGCAAAATGAATAGATTATTCATTGTAAGTGATTGAATCACATATGCTGGTAAATGTAACTTGACTGTTGAATCATCACCTGTTGAATCATCACATGAATCATCACTTCTTTATGTAAATTTATATTATAAATAGTTTTTATATATTTTGTTGAATTGTAAACAAAAATTCCATCAGTTACAGAATTTCAAGTTGGTATTTAATCCAATTAAATGTATTCTAATCTTTGACAATCTAATACTGTGAGCCCAAAATTTAATTTTTTAAGTAATTTTTCTGTAAAAATTATGCATTATTAAGTTCATTATATTTTTATCTTTTGCTTATATTTTTTTAATTACATAATGGATTTTTATAATCAAAATTCTGACCAATGACTTAAAAATTATCAAAATGTAGCCAAATCTGTTAAATAAATGATTACAAAATGATCATTAAAATGGTTAAATTTTTTCACAAGGGATGTGTCAGAATTATATACAAATTGCTTCCATGTACATATGAATTTTATTTTTTATTAGCTGCATTCAAAGCTTAAAATTCACTTTTTTAAAGTTATTTTTTACTTTTAGTGACATAGAATTTGCCAACAGTCAATTTTTTTGTGAACACATTTTTAGAAAATACATTATAAAATGCACTTTTAAGAGTTTGCACATAAACTTCTGATTGCAAAAGTTACAAAAGGAAAAGGATAAGTTGCAAATTTGGGACTTTTATAATGCAACTTAAGTAATGACACAAATATGACGTTATTTCCGATTCTAAAGGCTACTTATACGACTTTTACTAAAGTCGTATAAGGTAAAGAGCTTTGAATGCAGCTAATGTTTAAGTGTAATGCTACAAAAAAGGAATTTGTTACTTATACAAGTTTTATAAATAATTGCTTTTAACTTTTGTTATTGCTTATTTGTAGTTTTTAAGTGGTTAGTAAATTATCCATAACATTTAAATTGAACAATTGATACAATTTTCGATAATTGTTACTGCGCATTGCAAGGAGATACTTCATTGTAGGCATTCAACATTGTTTTGAACAAGTCTTCTAAGTAACTGCAACCAGTACTAATCTCTTGTACACATTCATTAATCTCTTTGTATTGTCTGACGAGAAAAATAAATTAATAAATTAAAAAAAAGATTCAGTTCATGATTACTGGCAGTGTTCTGCATCGAACAAATCTTTTAACGACTCGTTTTCAGTAATAAACTGACTATCACAACTTGTCCAGTTTTTATGTACGTAATATGCGGATTTTTCATCGCATTTGATTTGATTTGTAACTGCAAAAATTTATAATCATTATAAATAATATAATTATTAAACGAATCAACTAACATCTGTATTTTAAATGGTAAGCATCATTTGCACACATTGCTTTCATGACATTTTCAATCCCAGCAATTACGTGATTTATTGTTTCTTGGACATCTTCGGATATACATAGAAATAGATTTTTTCTAAAAGTTTCTACGCATCCTTTAAAGTCGTTGTTTCTATAAATTAAAGTTGATAAGGAGTTTCATTGACGAAGATGCTAAAGAAATTTGAAAATTGTTTCTAACACTTACTCGCAAAAAAGTAATGTCTTCTCTTCACTGAAGCCTGAAGTACCATTATCATAAGTCCCTTTAGTTGCATCTTCATAACATTTATACAATTTGTATAACGTAGGATACCCATTTTCTTCTATACAAGTGTCGCTGACATCGTTGAACAGAGCTTTCTGGTATGTAGAATACTGGGGCGTTGCAACTGGAATTAAATTTAAAAATAAAAGAAAACAAAAAAATTGAAAATCGAGAAATTTCATTATAACTAGCCAATTATATAAAGGCCAATTAATTAAATCAGTTTCTGAAAAGACTGTTTTACAAAGTTACCAGTAAATAGTGTGATGAATAGCAGCACAATCAAAGTATTGACGATTCATAATGGTCTGTTTGTGTTAAGATCTGGTGAAGTGCTTTTTAATGTTTTTGAATTAATCTAGGGTTATATATAAATGGATACTTAATATGTTAGATATCTGTAAATTGATAGTGGAAATTGTGAAATATTTATTTCAGAGAATTTTTATTTGCAATTTTTGGCAACTAGTAACCAATTTAAACTTATGTTTTTTATAGATTTAACTACTAAAAATGACATCTGAAAAACTTTTTACTATTGTATCACAAATCGTGTTTATTATAGATGATTAATTGCGATCCTCAAGACTTCACTTCTAAAATGAGAGACTGCGAAAGTTCTAAATTGGGACATTTGAAAGATTTTTTTAACGAAGAAAATTGCGAGTAATATAACATTAAATATTAGGGACTTTGTGGAAGATAAAACTTCTAAATTGGATTATAACTTCAAAATTAATTTTAAAAAAATTCTAAGAAAATGAAGATAAAGTATAAAATATAAAAAATGTTTTTTATTCTTTAATGTTACAAGGCGATACTTCGGCCATGCATCAAACATGCCATGAATGGCTTTTTCCAACTCGGGGCAAATACCTGTAATTCCTTTTACTAGATTATTAATAACGGAAATGTGATTTTTTGGTTTCTGTTTTAGTTGATTTTGAAAAAAAAAAAGAAAAAGTTTGCTTCAACAGAAAAAAAAAATCAAAAAGATTTTTAAAATATTTTTGTAAAAGAAAAATAAAAGTGAAGTGCTTTTCAAGGTTTTTGAATTATTCTAAGGTTATATAAATGGATACTTAATATGTTAGATATCTGTAAATTGATAGTGGAAATTGTGAAATATTTATTTCAGAGAATTTTTATTTGCAATTTCTGGCAACTAATAACCAATATAAACATATGTTTTTGTGGGTTCTTGTGATTTGATGTAGATTTAACTACTAAAAATGAGTATTATTCTTGTCAGATATAAATTGATCAAAGCCCTAATGGCTCCATCTTATATTCTTATCAAGTTTATAAATTTTTATTCCCCACGATGTATACTTGATATACTGAAAACTGTTACAAACTAATTTAATAAATTCAATACAAAGTTCAAGGATGTTTACGTTCAACATGAAATCAAAGTCTATGTAAATATAATTTATCAACAGTGATAACGTCTCTCACCACATAGGCGAAATGTCTGATGCCGAGAACAAATGGCACGAAAACGATTTTGCTTTAACATTTGAAGGCAGAGGCGATTATCCACTCGCAAATCAAGTGGTTTATCATTCTGTTCTGCATTACTTGGGTGATTTGAGAGATAAAACGCTTTTGGATGTAGCCAGTGGCGAAGGAAACTTTTGTCGATTGGCAAAACTGAAAGGAGCAGCTCGAGTGGTTGGTGTGGAGATATCCCAAGCCTTATTGGAAATTGCTCGAAAAAGTGGTGGAAATGTCGAATATCGACTTGGAAATGCATTCGATTTGGATTCGATCGATAAATTCGATTTCGTCACTGCCATTCGTTTTCTTCCATATGCCGAAACCATCACAGATTTGAAAACTTTGTGTAAAGGCTTTTATAATAATCTTAAAGACGGTGGTAGATTCGTGGCCGTAGGTTTCAACTGTTTCGCGAAGCGGACTTGGGGCGATAAAATTGCCCATTTTGGGTTTTCCAAGTTCGTGGACTTACCACCGACAGCCGAAGCCAAACGAATCGAAGCGCTCGGCCCGCTAAATACAAATGGTGAACCATCTTTTCGATATGTGTTTTACAGCTTTGACCCCAAGGTTTACGAGGAAGCTTTTAAAGAAGTTGGTTTTAGAAAGTTCAGTTTCCAGCCTGTGTTAATTGACAAAACAGTTGCACAACCCCACGGCTTCTGGGATATCATCGAAGAAAATCCGCATTTGTTATGTTACATCGCCGAAAAGTAACGATTATGTAAT
>JAQFZU010001502.1:0-13135 GCA_034696185.1 Henia vesuviana | reverse complement strand
TTAATTTATTTTTCTATTAATTAAAATCGAAAAAATGTGTGATGTTATAAATTTTTACCCTACCCCATAAGATACCCCATAGGGTACCTCTACCCTATATTTTGTCAACACCCGACTAAGCATATCGATGTGAGGTATCATTTCATAAGGAAACTTTTGAAAAAGAACGAATTTATATTAATTTATGTGAAATCTGAAAAGAACATTGCAGATATGTTAACAAAGCCGTTGCTAAAAGCCAAGTTAGAATCATATTTAAAAACAGTGTTTTGGTTATGAAATTAAATAAATATGTATAGTCGAGTTTTTTAATGGTACACATTTAGTGTTTGAATGATTATGTATTGGAAGATATATGTGTAAACCTTTTTCTCGTTTTAAGATTTTGGAATTTGGAATTATAATAAATTCTTGAAAGGGGGGAAATGTTGATTGTAAATTCAAGTATTTATATACATAGTTGTTAAACATAAGGATAAATATTATATACATAAGATTGAGCTGTTACACATAAGTTACTGCAGTTTGTATCAAGGTATTTGTTGTAGTAACAGAGATTAGCTGTTGCTAAGGGATTATGTTGTCAAGTGGGTAGTGTAAAAGTTATGGTTTGAATAAAGCTGTGCTTCTAGTGTGGATGCAAAAGGCTTACTTTATACTTGAGATTCATGTGAAATGATTCTAGAAGATTAAAGTGACAATGTCCAACTGGTGTCGCTTGGGCACCGGTACCACGGGGTGCCGGCACGGGTGGTCCCGTCATTACCACCGCCTCGGGTATGCTAACAACCGGGCACACTACGGGTTCCTGCGCTACAGCAGGAACAAGTGTTTCTGCAGCCAGCAGTCACTGGCTTCCCTACCAGCATGGCCGAGATGGGCAAAACCAGCGAATTGTGGACACTACTTCCCACGCTCGGATGTGCTGAGGTCGGGTGCCACTATACCATCACTGTTGGCATGGTCTATCTCTATCCTACTATGCAGCTGATTAACAGGTTTTACTGATATCTCCCTGGTCCTTGCTTCAAGTACCCTATACATTACCTCTCTCTGCCGGGCTAACACAGATGCAGAGATCCATGATGGTTTGCCCACTCGATAACAGCGAGCGCATACCGATTCACCTAATCTAAACACTTTGGTCACTAAAGCTTTCTTCCGCAAATCATCAACTATGTCTTTTCTAGGTTTAATTAATGTTAAGTGGGTTTTAGGGCACCATCCAAACATCATTTTTGCTGGCACCCTTCCACTTTCTCCAGGAGTTGAATTTTGTTGAGTTTCTGATCCCACTTTGAACCTTAAAAAATGTGATTCTTTATGCTTTTTCAAATACTTCTGTTTTCTTTGCATTCCCGGGACCATATGAAGGTATTACCGGCTTGCAAGAGCCGTCTTAGAGGAGCTGCTTCCTCTGAAAAATGAGGAAGAAAAGAGAGGTAAAATTGTACCATGCCTAAAAATGATCTTAATTCAGCTACATTCTTAGGATTTTTTATCTTTAAAATGGCCTGAACATTTGCCTTTAACGGGGCAATCCCAGATTCCATAATGTGAAATTCTAAATAATCTAATTCTTGTTTAAAAAATTCGCATTTATCCCTAACAATTCTAAAATTTGCTTCTCTTAACTTTCTTAAAACAGCCTTCACGGATCAGTAATGTTCTTCCAAGGTCTGGGAAGCTATGATGATGTCATCCTGATATGCCGTGACATCTTTCATCCCCGCAAATAACTGATCCATTATCCGCTGAAATACACCGCTGGAGGAAATAGTCTCAAAAAGGAGACACCTCATTGCATATAAACCATTATAAGTATTGACTGCGGCAAGCATTGAGCTTGCCTGAGTCAATCTCACCTGTTGGGATGCTTGTCTAACATCTATTTTTGTGAAATGTTTCTTTTCAGCAAACCCGGACATAATATCTAAAACAATGACTCATATACACAAAATGACACTTATAACATAATATTACAATAAATGAATAAAACAAACATAAGAGGTAAATTACATTTTCAAAACCCTTAAACGAATAACTCAAACCCTAAATCCGTATATTATATTTCCAGCTCACACCACAAGACCCCACATCACGTGCATGTGCAGACTTCAGTGAGTGCCTTCAATGCTGTGTTGATGCTTCATATCAAGTAAGAGATGTTCCAGGCAAAATATCTTCTTCTAATTCCACCAATCTCCCTCTTTGGGAGTGGCAGGGACTGACGATGCCAAATACGGAGTTAGGGAATATATTTTCCCACGCGTCAATCATTTTGTGAATAAATCTGCCAGGTTTTTGTCCGTCAGTACAAATTTTATATTGTATAATCCGTTAGAATACTTCTCCCTCATCGAGTAGAGACGAATGTTCAAATATTTGGTTTGTAGATTAACTACTCGATTTTTAATCGAGTAGATGCATGACTCGTTATCAATCAAAATAGTAAACACTGGTTTCTCGAATTTATAAATTAAACGAAATTCATCTAAAATTTGTTTAAGCCAGGTAACTTCTCGAGATGTTTCAGCTGCAGCAATTACTTCGGATTCTAAAGTTAATTCTGCCACTAACTTCTGGCGCGAGCTACGCCAATCGATCAGATTATTTTCCTGAAATAAACATAAACCACTAAATGAACGTTTGGTTTTAGGGTCGCTGGCCCAACTCGCATCAGAGTAAGCATCAATTTGAATTTGCTGAAATGATGTAAGTCGTAATGTTCGATTCTTGGAAGTTCTCAAATTGAGAACGTTAACTAAACACATCCAGTGTTTTATTGTTGGGCGATTATTAAACTTTGCAAGAAAGTTTATCGAGTATTGTATTTTCGGTCTGGTGAACCGAGCGACGTACAAAAGACAACCAATCAAGCTTCTATAAGGAAATCTACTGGGATCCAACATGTCTTCATTTGGATCATCTATGCATAATTTATTCTAGTCGACTCCTATCTTCATTGGTTCATACGTCGGGATAAAATTTACGAAATTAAATTTCTTAGAAATTCGATCAATATAATTCTGTTGTGACATTTCGACATTATTTTTATTATCAATAGTAATGTCGATGCCTAAAAATGTCTTGATCTGTCCTAAATTACTTAGGTCAAATTTTGTATTTAAACGTTGGATAATATCTTGAATAATATCTTGGGATTTTGCCACGACGAGAATATTGTCGACGTAGACCATAATGATTGCATTGTCATTAAGACAATAGATGCACGATGAAGAAATAAACAAGTTAAATCCTAATTCTAACATTGCGGCATCAAGCGTATAGTATCAGTTACGACCCGCTTGATGTAATCCGTATAAACTTCGAGTTAATTTCCAAATTGGATTCTTGAATTTCTTCTTTGGGTGATACTCTTCTGGTAAATTCATAAATAGACTCTCATCCAAATGCCCGTATAAATAGGCACATTTGATGTCAAGGTGAGCAGTTGTCCACCCACGGCACACCCCAAAGAAGAGCAATATCAACCTGACGAGAATAAAGTTGATAACCGGGGCATAAATGTTGTCATAGTCGATTCCCGGCTTTTGAGTAAATCCCTTGGCGACAAGCCTAGCACGGTGACGTATTATTTTTTCCGATGAATCTCGCTTTCTCACGAAGACCCATCTAGACTTAAGTGCACGAGTATTCGAGAGACGTTCCATTTCTTCAAAGACCTGATGGTCTTCGAGCGTGCTGAGCTCATCTCCAATAGCAGCTAGTCATTCAGACTTGTCTTCGGCTTGCATAGCCTGATCAAACGTCCCCGGGTTGTCACCCTCGATATTGGATGCTTCGAGGTAATGACAATCGTGAAAATCTTTGTCTTGGTTTGGATCAGGTTGCCGATTTCAAGGTAAATCATTTTCAATATCCGAATTTTCCCGTTCTGGATTTGACCCTATTTCATCAGTAGTATCTTTGGAAATAGTGGATGGAAAAGGTGAGACGTAATTGCGACATTCAGGATCATTTATATCCCACGATCCACAATAATCATTTTTAGATCGGTAGTTAATAGCGTGTATATCAAACGGAATCATATGCTCGTGGCAATAGAGCACCACATTTAAATGAATGATTCCCATGCTTGTAAATGATGTATCTGTCATTCTTACGTACGCCAGATTTTCTTGTACGAACTTCTCTAAACCATCTTAAAGCACTATTTAATAGAGATGATGAAGTAGCAATCATGGCCATTCGACGGGCAACATCTCGCACAAGTTGCTGAGGTGAGGGAGCTGAGCTTGTGGACGGTTCCGTGAAACTGGGATACACGGCACGTCTTTGTATTTCTAAAAGTTCTTGTAGCTCTGCCTCAGCAGTCCGAGCTTGTTCACGTTCAGCAACCATTGCCTCGTAGTTCATTCGACGTCTTTGGGCTTCTACAGTTCTTTCAAATTGTCTTTGATTTTTCAAACGTTCTTCTTCGGATGTGGAGGCATCCGAGTCACTTGAATCACTATCAGTAAAACTTCTATCCAAATCAGATTCTCAAGGACGCTCGGATGCTTCCTCATCATAATCTAGGTCGTCATCCGAGTCGTCTCGATTTTCATGTCGACGTAATTCTTTCATTGGGAGCTGCGACTCATCAAACTTTACTGCTATTTATTCAAAAATTTTATTTGATTCGGGAATGTATATACGATAGCCGCGAGTTTGCCAACTATATCTTAATAAAACTCCTTTCTGGGAAACTGGACTGAGTTTTCCTTGTCGACGTTGCTTTGGAATGAGAATAAAGGCTCTTGAGCCAATTATCTTTAGGTGTTTGAGAGACAGCCTCTTTTTAAGATGAATTTCGAACGATGATTGCCAATTGAGAATCTTCATTCTGAGTCAATTCTTCAAATGGGCGTATGCTTGAAGGAGTTCGTACCAAAAGGTACCATTGAAGCCAGTTTTTTCAATGTACGCACGAACCGTTTGAACTGAAGATCGGTTGAAACGCTCCGCCACCCCATTCATTTGGGGTGTGTAAGCGTTGGTGATTTGGTGCTTGATTCCCTTCTTCCTCAAAAAGCTCTCAACTTTCCTCGAGCAGAACTCCATTCCACCGTCTGATCGAAAAGCTTTAATTTTGCACTCGGTTTGTTTCTCAAACAACATAATGTAATTTCTTATTTTATCGAATCCCTCGTCCTTTGTTTTCAATGGATAAACCGTGGTCCATCTACTTTGGTCAACAATGAGACATAAGAAATATCTCTCTCCATCACCTGTTGGTATCCTTGCTGGTCCCCATAAATCGATATGAATTAAATCTCCTATTTTGTGAGATTGTCTATGCGTAAGCTTCTTATGGGAAACATTGGTCATTTTAGCTAAATGACAGATTTCGCAATTTCTCGAACAGTTCAAGTCCCCTCGGACAAACCTAAACGCTCATCGCGTATCATCCTTTTTATTAAATCAAAATTTGCATGGCCCAAACGACGGTGCCATGAATAAAAATCGGATAATTTAAATCGTGAATTTTCTTTTAAATATGGAAGTTTCTTGTTTACAGTATTTTTATTTCTTCCATTAGATCCCTTTGAGACCTCCGTAGTATCGAAGTCAGATGAATTTTCATTTTCATTTACTTCTCAATTTACTTTGGATTTCTTTTTATTCGATTTCTTTTGTTAGAAGGATTGTTTGATTTATTTTCACTTTTATTCGAAATAATTTTATTCGAATTTTTCGTATTTTTATTTTTAATTTTTTTCTTTTTACTCGACTTTATATTAATGTTCGTTTCTTCTTCTTCATTTTCAGATTCGGGAGACGCACGAACTTCATCATTTTGCACTTGGTCCTGAAGTTTAAACAATCCATTCTCGTGTTTAAACTTGAGCAAATCATGGCCTTCTGGATTCTTAACGGTAACGAATCCTTTTCTGCCAGTCCAGGTCCCATTGTTAATGTCGACCTGAACTCCGGAAATTAAATTGCGAGCACCATCAGGTGCAAAGCAACGTTGTTAAAAATTGTCCTTTTAGGTTGATCACTGATCCTCGTGTGAATAATAACCTTGCCTCTGCCTATTACTTTAAATTTACTACCGTAACTCCGAAATTCTTTGGTCTTCGATTCATCAAGTTTGACAAAACAAGTATGGTTGCAACAAATGTGTGATCCGAACGCACTGTCCCAGATCCACTCGACAGTTTCGACGTTTAACACTTCAGGCGCAACTTCTTCAACGATAAAGAAATTATCTTTAGAATTCTTTGAAGTCTTCTTGTTGACGTAAGTACTATTGTTATTTTTATTTGAATAACTTTTCGAGTGCTTCGAATTTCCCTGTGATTTGTTTTTGTATAATAGGGAATAATTTTCTGTCTTACTCGGACATTGTTTGGCGTAATGTCCGACCCTGTTGCATTTGAAACAACAGGAGTCACGATTACCATTGGAAGTGTTCTTAGTCTGATTGTTAGAATAATTTCGAGTATCTTTGTTTCGGTATGTTTAAAGAGTTTCTTCTCTCTTGTAAGAAGCCTTTTCGAATTTGAGTCGATCGAATTCTGCATTTAAGGCTTTTTCTACCTCAATCGTTGTAAAATCAGAATTCGGCCGCCTGTTTATATTCTGGACTAAAGACCGAAATTTTTTGTCGACTTTAGTTATAAGATAATAGGCGATATCTTCGTCTTCATAGGGTTTGCCCGCTTCTTTGAGTCTTCGAGCAACGTCTCTGACTCGGGCAATCCACACCTCAGCCGATTCTGATGGTTTTATACGTAAGCCTCCAAACTCCACGTAAGTTCATGATTTTGGCACAACTCATCGTTTTGTAAAGTGATGCTAATCTGTCCCAAATTTCCTTGGGATCCTCCAAATTCTTAATAATGAGCTTTCGATCATGATCCAAATGCTTTTGGATCAAGCACGCGGCTTTCGTGCGTTTAATTTAGAATTCTGTGTGCTCTGCATCAGTAGCCATATGTGGTGGAGGAGTAACTTGACTGTCTATGAAATGCATTAGGCCTTTGGTGCCTAAATGACTCCTCATTTCAAATCTACAACTCTCGTAATTGTCGCCATGCAGACGAACAAAGTAATCTTCCTTTGACTTTTTAGCCATTTTGAAAATGACTGTAAAAACGTTGGAAATGTTCAAAGGTTTGTAGGATATCTTGAAGAATGTCCAAGAATTATAAAAAGTTCGAAAAAGTTCACTTAAGTTTGTAAAATCACAACACACACACTTTCGATGCACAAAGCACAAAGCGCTTCACGCGCGCAAAGCACTTCACGGCACTAAAGGTGCATTTTCATGGGGCGGAAAATGCACCCTCTTTCCATATTTGACCAGCTGAAGCGATTTAGAAAAACTATAAATAAAATCGCTTAGTTCATAAAATTCCGCTACACCATTTTCATGTTTGCACGAACACGCTTTGCACACTTGGGCGGTTTTGTTGTAATTCAATATGGCCGCTGTTGTCGATCTAAACTGCTGCTTCTAAAAAAATGGCGCCTTATTCGTTCATTGGTTGATTTTGGCCATGTGATGCGAGAAATACAGGCGGGCAGGTTTTGAAAGCTGGTAACAACAGGTTCAGGCGGAAGCTTGAAAAATGTGATGTCCAGCTTTTAGTTTCAGCTTTCGCATCCATGAAAATAGTGAAGCTGGTATGGTAAACTAAGCGTTTTTTTTATTTTCCGCCTGGCGGGTTGCATTTTCCGCCCCATGAAAATGCACCTTAACACTGCACTACATCAACACGAATGCGGAATCCTACTTGTGCACACTTTTTAAATTAGGATAAAAGAAATACAATGCCAACAATGCAAGGTAAAATATACTTGTACAATGCAAGTGTATAAATATACTTTGTACACTTTGATATAATAATAATATTTCAAAAAATTAAAGCGATCGGCGCATCGGGTTTTCTTTATGACGGACTTTGTTTTTGGACTTTGATCTCGTGTCGTCTCGTCTTCGCAACGTTTAAGGGCAGTTTCTCGACATTATTAAACATTTTCTTTACGATTTTCATTATAATTTTATTCGTTATATTTCTCTAAATAATAATTAAACTCAATTTTAGATTTTATAACACTTTTCATTACGAAAATTAAAATTAAAACGATATATTTGACTTTAGCAACCGTGTTACGTGTGTTCCTATTTCTTTTATTCTCGGAATTTGCTTTTTCAATTTTCTATCAATTCTGGACCTTTTCTTTATTCGAATTCTCTTGGGAAAACTGCACGATTTTTCTTTTAAACGATTTTTGCAGTGGGAACTGCACTGGCGCCCATAACCTTTTGTTGAGTTTCTGATCCTACTTTGAACCTTAGAAAATGTGATTCCTTATGCTTCTTCAAATACTTCGGTTTTCGTTCTCGAAGTTATTAAAGACAAAACCAGGTTTTCTTTGTTTTGGCTTTTTGACTTCACTCGTGTGTTTTCTTTAAGGTAATTCAATCTTCTATTTTCCCATTTTGTTGTAATAAATGTTCAACATGTTTTTAACAAGAACAACTAATTTTATTCAACTAGAGAAAGTTAAATTACTTTAACACTACATATTTTAACTTTCCTCAGGAAAACCTCATGTTAACTCTTGAGGGATTAGGAATAGAGTGAGGGGATTAGTAAGGTCACCTTAAACACGAAGTTAATCTCCTGGGGTCACGACCTATATTCCATTTATGTGGAATATTTGACATAAATTTTACTTTAATTCCAATAAAACACAATCTTATGAAAATACATAAAATAATTAATATCAAACAATATTAAATACAAAATAAACATAGTGAAACACTTCCCTCTGGTGGGAATAATCGTCATAAGCAATATCGCATTGATGGGGATCCGCAATCGATGCTACAAAGCTAATTACAGACACGTAAAGCAATATAAAGCACAAAATTACAATAAATGCAAACAATCTTGAAAAGCAAACTAAATTAAACTTAATGAGCATTATCATCGATCTATACACGATGTCTGGGCCCTGGACATAGTGTATAGATTTTAAAACAATGACTCATATACACAAAATGACACTTATAACATAATATTACAATAAATGAATAAAACAAACATAAGAGGTAAATTACACTTTCAAAACCCTGAAACAAATAACTCAAACCCTAAATACGTATATTATATTTCCAGCTTACAACACAAGACCTTACATCATGTGCAAGTGCAGACTTCAGTGAGTGCCTTCAATGCTGTGTTGATGCTTCATATCAGGTAAGAGATGTTCCAGGCAAAATATCTTCTTCTAATTTCATCAAATTTTGCCAGAATAAAAACTTTTCTATTTGGTATTTAATGTTTATCAAGCCAAACTTTTTTAATTTTTTATTAAATGTTTGCACTACCCTTTCTGTTCGTCCGTTTGACTGCGGATGATACTCAGGAGAAAACATTTGGGAAATACCATTCTTACTCAAAAACTTCTGAAATTCACCACTTGTGAACATGATGGTATTGTCCGACACTATCGTGTCAGGCAATCCAAATTCTGCAAATTTTCTGCGCAAAACTTCTATTGCAGTAGTGGAGGACAAATTCGGGACAAGCAATACATGAATCCACCCAGAGTATACATCTACCATGACCAAGAACATCTTCTCGGCCATAGGACTCGTGTAATCCAGGTGAAGTCGTGACCACGGTCCCAACGCCCTCGGCCACAGCACCAGCTCACTTCAGGGAGGGGGGACATGCACTGTTGCTCCCAATGCCAAATTGGGTACAAGCAGCCACATACTTTTCTACATCGGCCAAAAAACCTGGCCATCAAACTAGATCACGTGCCCTTGCCTTCTTGGCTACTATGCCTGGATGCCCCTCATGGATCAATTTTAAAACTTTTTTTTAAGAGTTGTGGAGACCACCACTCTTAAAGACCACCACTGTATTACTCCATAATAATATGTTCCCCATCAATAAAATTTTATTTCTTCTTGACTTAAAAGGTCGATATTTCGCCTCTACAACTTTAGGTCAACTAGTCCGAATATAATGTATTACTTAATGCATGAGAGGGTCCTGTAAAACTGCAAATTCCACCAACCACGGACCGACAATGCTTGCTATCTTTACATCTAAAAACTGTACTCTTTGACGCTCCTTGAGGTCCTTTTCCCATTGGGGCATCTCTGTAACCTGTCTATTAGGGAGACGACTCAATGCATCAGTGGAGGGCACCTCCACGCCTGGCCTATGTACGAGCACATAGGTGTAACCAGACAAGATTAGTGCCCAACGCAACAATCTTGGGTTTATTATATCGGGGATGGGTTAAGTGACACTGAAAATCTCCAACAACGGTTTGTGGTCAGTTACTATCGTGAATGATCGTCCATACAGAAGTTGATGAAACTTCTGAACAGCATAAACTATTGCTAAAGCTTCATGATCAGTCTGACTATACCGCTGCTGTGTAAGGGATAGCACTTTGGATGCAAAAGCAACCGGAACCTTGACTTCATCAATCAGGTGATTTAACACCGCCTCGACCCTAGCTGGACACGCATCTACCACTAACACGACGGGGAGGTTTGAAGAGTAGTGTACCAACTGACCCGGGGACGCTATCATACGCTTAATTCACTGGGTTGCCTTTTTGCATTCCCGGGACCATATGAAGGTATTACTGGCTTGCAACAGCCGTCTTAGCTGCTTTCTCTGAAAAATGAGGAAGAAAAAGGAGGTAAAATTGTACCATGCTTAAAAATGATCTTAATTCAGCTACATTCTTAGGATTTTCCATCTTTAAAATGGCCTGAACATTTGCCTTTAACGGGGCAATCCCAAATTCCATAATGTGAAATCTTAGATAATCTAATTCTTGTTTAAAAAATTCGCATTTATCCCTAACAATACTAAAATCTGCTTCTCTTAACTTTCTTAAAACGGCTTTCACGGATCGGTAATGTTCTTCCAAGGTCTGGGAAGCTATGATGATGTCATCCTGATATGCCGTGACATCTTCCATCCCCGCAAATAACTGATCCATTATCCGCTAAAATACGCTGCTGAAGGAAATAGTCCCAAATGGGAGATGCCTCACCGCATATAAACTCTTATAAGTATTGACTGCGGCAAGCATTGAGCTTGCCTGAGTCAATCTCACCTGTTGGGATGCTTGTCTAACATTTATTTTTGTGAAATGTTTCTTTCCAGCAAACCCTGTAATAATATTCGGGATCTTTGGAAGGAGATATGGGTCTGGAAGAATGGCCTGGTTAAGGGTGGACGTATAATCTCCACATAACCATATTCGACCATCGCCTTTCTTTATGACCACTAATGGCGTGGCCCAATGCGAAAAGGTAATAGGTTGATATATACCATCTCTAATATGCTTTTCTATCTCAGTGTCAACCACTCCTTGAAGAGCCAAAGGAACGGAACGTGCTCTGAATAATCTAGGTTTAACGTCAGGTTTTTAGTGAAGCTCCACTTCCGGTCCACTATACACTCCCAAAGAATCCCGGAATAAATCCTCATATTCCCTCAACAATTCTTTGGGGTCATTTTCCCAGACAACCTCATTCTTAGGGACAGCATGTGCACCTGACTTTGCCATTGATCCGATATCTTCAAAGGTACCACTACACTGTAATAAATTACACATTCGAATTGTTTGCCTACCTAGAAAAGTGATTGCTTTCCCTTTAACCAGAATAAAATTGATTTTGCAAGATTTTCCTGCCACTTGAGCTTGAACTTCAAATGTTTCTAAAATTGGGATATTTTTATCCAAATATCCCTTTAATTTCAGGGTAGTAGGGCTTACTATTATCTCTTTCCTTTTTCATGTATTAATAAAGACTTGCTAGGACATAATTTAAAACTTTGTACCAGTGTCTAAGTGTTTAGGAATCCTTCTTTCATTTAGTCACAACTCAATTGAGAATGGCGGGTCATCCACGGGGGCAGAGTACCACAAATAATCCTGGTCGTATTCGTCTAGAAATCCTTTTTTATCCTCTACTATTTGGGAGACGGGAGTAGATTGCTGTCTCCCAGTGGGGTTATGAGCCTATACTATTCGGTGGAACAGACATGCAAGTATCTACAGTCCTTTGTTCCATCCAATTACTATATGGAAGGCGTCCTCCCCTGAAGGTTCCTCTGTTAAATCCCATAAATTTCCGCGGCCTCCTTGACGGCCTATTTGGGCCGCTCCCTCTTCCGCGAAAATTGCCTTGAAGAGGGAATGGGGCACGACAATCCCTAGCGAAATGGTCGGATCTCTCACAATGCGAACATGGACTCAGTGGGTGCTGGGAAATATGCATTTGAAATAGCGCATTTGGCAACGACGACATGTGCTTTCAGTCTTTAATCAGGATTAAAACTAGTCCATATTTAAAAACATTAAACACGTGGGACATAAACTCCAGAGACATTAAAACAATTTAATGACAGATCAAATCTCTCATGTGAAAGATTTCATGCATGCCCATATTGTTTTCTTACGAATGGCGCCACTTCCGGTCGGCCATTTTGTCAAAGTCACGTAATTGACTTTTACAACCGTTACAAGAGGAGGAAGATTGATGGGGTTCGAGTGATATTATTGTATTATTGTATTATTATATTTAGACTTGGATCATTATTATTATTGGAATATTATTATATTGTGATATAATGTTAGATTTCATTTGGTTTGTATAAATAATTAGCCGTAATTATTATTTAGTGTTCTTTTATTAAAATGATTATTGTATTAACGCATTTACCACTATGTTTTTGTAACGAGGGTCTAAATTCGTTCTGGTTGTTATTGGTATTTCATTGTTTATGTTTAAACCATAGTATTGTATTTAATCATATGAAATTATTGTCAATAGTTCTATATTATTGTATAATATTAGTTTGAACTATTGGTTTGATACATACTTTTACCTGTAACCGTTCTTGGGGGATCTGGTGTTTAATGATTACGTCACCTTGTCGCGCTGCTTCTTTATTCACAACTTTCGACTACCGATTTATTTATATTTAATCGGGATCCAATTAGATTCCGACCTGATATTGATCACTATAAGTAATTTTATAAGCTTATGAAATACTGGCGAGTTTCGCAATCGGATAAAGAAAGACAAAAGTGATAAATTCAATAAACAACTTGTTTATTCCATGCAATT
>JAQFZU010001501.1:0-13139 GCA_034696185.1 Henia vesuviana | reverse complement strand
TCAATATAAAATATTTTATAAATATTTACTTTAGGTATTTTGTGTAAAGTTAAACACGAGTTGCAGTGATGAAAATTCGAAATTGTCTCGAAATTTTGTAGCCTAACGGAGCCGCGAATTCAACCTGAAAGAATTGAATAAATAAATAATTTTATTTATAAAAAATTATTTATATTTACATTCATATCGCATTCGATAATTGAAACTGCTTTTCAAATGAATAAAAATTATTTTTACTTACTTTATCGTTATATCAGCAGTCATCAGTCAAACAAGCGAAACTTGTCAAAGCATTTTCTAAAGTGTAAAATTAATATTTAAATAAATAATAGATATTTTACACTTCTTTTGGGTTGGTTATATCGAGGAAATCTTCTGATTGTGGTTGAAATTTCGAGAAAGTTTGAATGTTGTGAGAGTGGTTGAGGCTGAGGGAGGTTTGAAGCGGGCGCCATTTTGATACTGACTGCGAGTTGTCAGCAGGCGGCGTTAGATGTAGTTCTCTCTCAACCTTACACCGCATGCTCGGTGACGTCATTCGGCCCCTAGCAACGCGAAAACAAGCGGCAAAAATGGGCGCCATGAACTGAAAATTTGCCACCCTACACTTCTAAACCTGTTTTGAGGTCCTTGGCTGTGCACCCGGGGGCAGTTTGACCCGGGGTGGTTCATGGGAGATGTTTTATGTGCTCTGTTCTGTCTTTAAGATGATGTCTTGGTGTGCTTTGTATGTGATCTTCAGCATCCTAGGTCTCTAACATTTAAGTATGATAACCCTATTCTCTTGTAGGAGCATTCTATTATGTAATGATAGTTCTCTGATCTAAATTTGTTTTTGTGATTTATTCGATTTTCTGAATTCTTGACTTTTTGTTGTTGTGCCAGTACTATTTCCAAACTTTATTTTACATATTTTAGATATGTAATCAGATGCATTTGGAAATATGAGTTGTGTGTCTTTCATGATTTTCTTTTTCAATTGTCTAAAGGCCATTTCATTTGATTTTCTATTGTGGTTTTTGTTAGTAATCTCAGTGGTTTTGATATGGTGGCCAGGTTCGATATGAAGAGGCCACATGCATTGGTTAGTGCCTGAACTTCGTGCACTTCACTGTATGTTCTAAAGGCTGTACTTCTGCCAGCTTTCTAATTTACTCAGTCTTAGTTTTTCTGTGTAATTAGTTATCTCAGAAATTTCAACCTTTTGACTGCACATTTGCATTTTTTTTTCATTTAAGGTTAGGCTTTTATCCTGTAAAATTGTAAATAGCTCATCCAGCTTTCATTATAGTTTTGCTGCGGTGTCTTCTTGCCACATGGCATTGCTGGGATTTCCCAGGTTCCCATTTTGGCACTTGACTTGGGTTGATATAGATGGATTGTGTTTAAAAAAATGGATTATGTAAAGTTTTAAGTTACAGGTCGCATATGGCCATAGTTGCCGCTGGCGACATAAAGACAAATACCTATCTATCTGCCGCTGGCGTCCTTAAGCAAATTATCACCACCACCACCTACCGTCTCCAGTTTTGGTCGTGTTCTTCAAGTGTGTATTTAATTGCGTATTTCAAAGCAGCCCCTGCATCGCCTTGTTCGAGTAGGTAAAAACACAATTTGTTTTTACATGGACCGCTAGGTTGTCCATGTAGTTTTTGATTTCTTGGCATCTTGAGAAGTTTCTGAATTGCTACCTGGAAGATTTTGGCTGCTACTTTAATGCCATAGAGAGGCAAAACTTCCAAGTCCTAACCTCTTTGCAGGGGGGGGGGGAGGGCAAAACTTCCTTGCCCTAGCTTTCATGTGGTCCTTTTGTTAGTAAACTTTTTCTTCTCCTTTCCTAATTCTTCTATTTTCTTTTTTTTTTTTGCCAATGTGATACTTGTCGCTTCTTCAATTTAACTTTACTTGGCGGGTGGTGGGTAGTGAGGTCGAAATTAGGGGGTTTTCGGCTTACAATCGAAACGGGTTTCACTCTTTTTACTTCTTATCGGCGGTCGGGGTCCTCTCGTCGTGAGTGCGATTGGCTGCTTCGCCGTGGCTGATGCTGTGACAGTCGTTTACGTCTAGGGGGTTTTGCTTTCCAAAGGCGGTTTAGCGCAAACCTCGGGACCTCTAGCTCTTGTCACTCTTAGCAGTTGCCATAACTATTTCGCATAGGTTTGATAAGTGGAGCTTGATGAGGTTCCTTGAGGTTGTTTTTTGGTTGGTTGTGTATTTAGTTGTGTCTTTCTTTTCTCAGTTTCTTGCCTCATCTCCTCGGCGCTAGTGGCAAATATTGGGGTAATGAGGAGTTTCCTTATCGGAAAGGGGGTCTCGAATGCATCACCGTGTCCGGGGTGAGTGACCAGCTCACTAGACACAAAGGCGAGGGTCACAACCGAAGGTCGCGTGCATTGCGTACCTGAAAGGAACAGTGGGTGGTCACGCGTTTTTCGCGTGCCACGGGTTAACCAAACAGGGTCAAAAGGGTTGACAGGGTAGGATCACATCACGTCTCCTTCCTAGCATCGTTCATCGCGTAATCGCAACGACTGAGTGATCCTGGGTCACTTACTACAGCGTCTCTGCTTTACTTTCGCCTGCACGAAGGCGGGGGTGGTGGTGGAGGCGTAGAATCGCTGTCCGCGTCGGGTGGGTCTTCGGGGAGTCGACTGCGGCTGTCCAAGGGGTCCGAGCTCTCGTTCAGGTAAAATCGGGGGTACCTGCTGGGGGACGCCTCATCCCGTGGTCGGACGTGGAGCCAGACTTCAGAGATGAGGTCCGCGGGGAGAGCATCCCGGCTCCTTATCGCCCTAGCCTCCGCTAGATTGATGGGAGCGCGGTAAACGTGCTGCCGGGCTCGCGTCTCCCCCTTCGACCTAACCATCACACTCATCCACTGAAAGACGTAGCGTACTCTGTCGAATGCCTGCGATAACGCTAGGTGGGTATCCGGGGGAATCTGGAGGTGGGGGAACTCCTCCAGAATTTGTTCGTCGAAGTCGTCGGTGCTGGAACTAGAGTGGGTGGGGCCGGGAGCGGTGATCATGTTGTCATCGCTTGGCTCATTTTGGTCATCTTTCCACTGTCCTTGTGGAAAAGTAGGGAAGTAGGGTGTTATTTGTGATGCGGGTATCGCGTCACAAATGTTCTCATCCAAAATCTTTTTTAATTTAAAGTAATTTCCTCCATCTATGCCAATTATTTGGTATGGGCCTTCGCGAATGTCCGCGAGGCCTGCGTGTATTCTTTTCTCAGCATTTGACAACATGTGCGAATTTTTCCAAACGAGGTCGTTTATTTGGAATTTTGAGAATGGAAGTTCTCCTGTGTGGTTTTGCATGCGATCTCGCATGTCTTGGATGTGGGACTACATGTGTAAACACGTGTTTCAAATACTTTGCTCCAATTTATGTATGTAAATGTGGGTTTTTTTGGGTCAATTGATAGCACAGATTCAGGAATTTGGTAATCCCAGGGTACACGTAATTCACGTGCAAAATTCAGGTAGGCTGGGAAAAAGCCTTTCGTTCGGGAGATCGAGGATCGAATACTGAACGCGATTTCGCGTAGATATTCGTCCCATTTACTGTGGACATCCGTGAATATGGCTAAAGCGTATTTTATATTACGGTTTAGTCTCTCTACGGGGTTAGCTTGGGGGTGGTAGGGAGAAGTCCTTTTTGCAGAAATCCTGAATTTCTCACAAAACTCCTGATACACTCGAGATATGAACTGGGGTCCATTATCCGAGATGATTTTTCTCGGGAATCCATATCGTAGGGCTGTATCATAAATGCATTTAGTGATACGTTTGGCTGTAGGTTTTCTCAGAGGGTAAATCTCTGGCCATCTGGTAGCAACGTCCATAATTACCAAAATATAGGCATTGCCGTGTCGCGATGTGGGTTTGGGACCCATCAAATCTACGCTTAGGCAATCGAATGGCAAATAGGGACCTAAATTAGTGGCGTCTAATAATGTTTTTTGCTTCGGTTTGCAGGCTTGGCACCGTTCGCAATGTTTCACGAATCGATGAATGTCGGGGTGCATATTAGGCCAAAAATAAAGTTGCTTAGCCCGATATTGCGTACGAACAACTCCTGCGTGATTCGCAAGAGGGTGTCCATGCAATAACCACAAAATCTGAGTTCTTAATTTCTCCGGGATGACAATTTTGAAAGCATTTTCCTCCTCGGACATGTCATCTTGTAAATTTGGATGATGTTTGACAAGCAAACCGTCTTCGAGGGTATATTTGGATGCTTTGGTGTCAAACGATCGTCGTTGTCTCGTAGAGTGTATTTCAGGTGGGATTTTTTGACTTTCTAAGAAATCGATCCACTTTCGACAGAACAAGTCCTGTTGTTGCTGTGATATTATTTCATTACGTGAAGGAATTTCACTCTGCGTTTGTTTAGTTACGGTAGCGGTAAATGCTCGTAACTGGGGATCGCGGATCTCGCGATCCTGATCGGACTCTAAGGTTGGGTAGGCGTTGGTTGAGTTTTTAATCAGGAGTCGATTGGTCCAGTGGGCGAAATATGCTGTATCTATGACTTTCTCGATTGGGGTGGGTAACTCATTTGGTTTTGGAATCATCCATTTGGTGGGTTCTCCGGGGCAAAATGAAAGGTGAGTATCATCGTCCCCCAATTCATCGGGTTGGATGATTGACTTAATTGGAGCTCGCGATAATGCGTCTGCCACGACGTTATACTTACCAGGTTTATACTCTATCTCCATATCATTGGCCATGAGTTCTAATTGCCATCTGGCGAGTCTACCGGATGGTTCCTTTAGGGACATCAACCATTTTAGCACCTGGTGGTCGGTCTGGACCACAAATCTGGTGAATTTTAAGTAGGGGCGGCACTTGCGTATCGCCCATACCACGGCTAAATTTTCTAATTCCGTGGTTGAATAATTTCTTTCGGCTGCTTGCAATTTCCTGCTGAGAAAGAAACAAGGGGTTGAGGTAAGTTTACCGTCAATTTGGTTAGTTTGAATTAACGCTGCTCCCAGGCCAACACGACTCGCGTCAGTCATCAGCGTAAATTCACGGTTTAAGTTGGGTAGACATGGTCTCGACATTGGCTAAGAGTTGCTTGATTTGTTTGAATGCGAGTTCGCATTCAGGGGTCCAACTAAATTCCTTTTCTCTACCTAACAAATCGGTAATAGGGATAGCAATCGTTGCGTAATTCGGTAAAGTGCGGTTAAAAAAATTAACCATGCCTAAAAACCTTTGCACGCCTTTTACATCTTCCCGGGCTGGATATTCTGCTATTGGGCGGACTTTTTCGGGGTCGAGCGAAAGTCTGCTCACTCCGATTTTATAGCCCCAAAATTTTAATTCTTTTCGGCAAAATTTGCTTTTGAGGAAGTGGACGTGTAAACCTGCGTCTTTAAGTCGCTCTAGGACAATTTCGATGTGTTGTATATGTTCCTCGAAGGTGTTAGAAACAATGACAATATTGTCCAAGTAGGCCCAAGCGAATTGATGCAAAGCATCGCCTAGTATTCGCTCAATTAATCGCTGGAAAGTAGCTGGGGCGTTTACAAGCCCAAAAGGCATGACGTTAAACATTAGTCTACCCAAAGGAGAATAAAATGTCGTCTTAATTCGATCTTCAGGTCTTAATTTGATTTGCCAATATCCTTTTGACAGATCTAGGGTGCTAACCCAGCTGAAATGGCCTAATTCACATAAAATCGCTTTGATAGAAGGCATCTGTATCGGGTCTATGACCGTAACTGCATTTAGGGGTCGGTAGTCGATGCACAGACGCGGTTCGCAGCGTGCACGCATAACCAAAACAATCCTCATGGCGAATTTGCCAGTTGCACGCGATACTGTGCCGGAATCTAGGAGCTCCTGGCAAGGTCTTTTGATCAACTCTCGCTTCTGGGGGTTAAGTCCTTTAAACGGAACTCTGATGGGCTTATCGGTGGTGAGAATAATTTCATGCTGAACGAGGTGAGTTCGACCGGGTTTTTTGTTGAGGGTCGACTCGTAACGACGTAAGAGTGTTTCTAACATCTGGGCCTTGTTGAATTGTAACTTGGCTTCTTCAATCAAGGTGTCGACTACGTTGGATCGTTGCAATTCTGCGCTAAACGCAGAAAAGTCGTAGTCCTGCACGAATTTCCGTAAATTAGTGGTCCATTCCTCCTTGTGATTGGTTTCTGTGGAAAAATCGGGGAGGTTTCGGGAGTGGGCGAGCGGACTCGTCTTGTATAAAATTCCAGGAGTGGGTTATTGGATTCGGCTGAATGCGTAACCTCCGCATCAGGTAGTTTCCAACTAGGAAAAGATTGGAATCTTTGGGAATTACTATTAAGGGGTGAGTCACTCGACTGTGTGTCCATCTCATCTGTACTCTTATGACACCGCGAGGCTTGACTACGCCATCTGCTGTGTCAACTCGAAGATTCTTATTCACTGGTTTAATTTTGGGGGTTAAGCCCAACTTGTCAACTAATTTTTGCGCGATGTAACAGCGATCTGCACCTGAATTGAGGGTGCCTATTAATTTAGTACCTCTGACTACCAAGGGAAGTAGCGATAATCGCTCATCTTCTACTTGGCATCTATTCGCAGCGAGCTTTCGCTCTTGAGGTGGGTCGGTTTCTACGCATTGGGGTAATCCGCCAAACCAGGAGTTAGACTTTGAAGTAGCGGTTTCGTCACTTGCGATTTGTTTAACGAGCTCGGAGGTTAATTTAGGGATTGGAGTTGTTAATTCTTTGATCTGCTGGGAAATCAGATTGGGTTTAGGGTTTAGAGGGGTTTCCGAAGTTTTGGCGGGCGAGCCAGCATCTATTGCTTTGCTGTTGTCTGCGGTAGCAAGTTTTTTGAGAGTATTTTGCTGAGTTCTGCAATTTGAGTTTGCAGATCGTCTATCTCTTGCCGCTTAAGGGGTTTTTGTGGGCATTCTCGCGACCAATGACCGGATTTACCACAGGTAAAACATGATTCGAGTCCTTGTTTAGGCTTCGTGTCGTCACGAGCCTTCTCGAACGTCCGTCTGGGTTCGCGTACCCGTGTGGAAATGTGGTTCTCGATATTCAATTAATGCTTTACTAATTTGTTATTTATATTGTATTAATTATATTTATTGTAAATGTTACATTTGATTTATATTTAATTATATTAATGTATGTTAGTGTTATATAATTTGCTAGAATGGTTTAATGTACATATAATTAAGCTTTTACAATACATTCCTTAAACAGTTTATTGATTAATGTTATTGTAATGAAATTGTAAATAGTTTTTAGATAAGGAATGTAACCTACCTTATGTTTAATGATTTGGTCCAAATGTAATATTTATTTAATGTAATAGGTGGCACTGCTGCATGTGTATATATTTTTTATTTTTGGAATGCAGTGACACTCGACCATCCATTTTTGACTAAGAATTAACTTTTGTTAAACTTATTAATAGACAGTTATTTTATTAACATTTAAATGTACAGTTTATTTTTAACACATTAAATAATTTATTTATTTAATAATTTAAACTTATTACTTACGTTTTTGGATTTGCGAGGATTGAGAAGTGGGCGTGGTCGCAAACAACCCGAGAATCCTTTGCGTCGTCTTTGGGTTTAGTTGCTCCTTCTCGATTCTTGACGAATGGGCGGCGCATCTTGGGTTGGTCTGCGTGAGATACAGTCGGTTGACGTACTGTTCGCCGTCCTCGTCAATGAAATGGATTGGGTACTCCTTTTCGTCCTGTGGACTGTTGCTCGAGCCTTTGGAAACGCTCTGGGAATGACTACTAGCAATATCTTCGGCGGTAGCCACGTAAGCCTTGCTTTGCGTTTTTGGAGCGCTTAGGGGGTTAGATTTCTCCGTGTCTCGCGTTTGAGTCTGGGGGTTAGCTCAACGCGTATTGCCAGGGTGGGCGGAGAAATCCGTCTGACGATTTTACTGCAGCCATCATTTGGTTTCTGTACTCTTTCCGAGCGTTCTTTTCTCTTGCGGGTAAAGCGGCTTGGTAAGACATGTCATTTTCGAGGGCGTGGTTCTGCAAAAATTGTTTAAATTGTGTGTAGGATCTGTTTATTGGCAGACGAGCTGATTGAACGATCTGTAGAGAGTGGGCTGATAGTCCTCCGGTTATCAGCATTTCCTTGCCGTTTTCGTTTAATGGGCGGGTTAATCCGTCGAGCACGGCTTTGCATCGCGTAACATAGTCTCAGATGTCTTCTCCGGGCAGTTGGCGGAGAGTCAGAGTGCGTTCTCGCTTCTCTGTCTCACTTTCTCCGAAATCGATTATATATATTGACGGACAAAACTGCGCCAGTCGACAAACTTGTGTTTCTTACACCACTCTAAGGCATGCCCTGTTAACACGCCTGACATTCCATGTTGCACCATGTGGTTTAAGTTGATGTTGAGTTTGTTTGCAACTCGAATAATTTCATCGAGGCCTCTTGTGTCGGCTTTCCAAGTGCCGTCGAACTTTAGCGGATTTGCTAAAGCCCATTTAATGCTACTCGTCGAACCCGGGGCGTGGAATGTATGCGTTTGCGTACTTATCGCAAATGGCACTAATAATCGTAATATCGTCATTACCTAATCCTTGAGAGACGCAGTGATCTCGCCATAGATCGTTAAATTCTTTTCTTAGTTGCGCTCTCGTCAACGGAGGTTTATCGGAGGGATTGGGGTCTTCGCGATCAGTGCGAAATTTGCGCTTGTCGTGGGGTGGATCTAAAGGTTGTTCTTTCCTGGTTGAGTCGCGGGTTTGCGTCCTCTCGGATCCGGTTGTGTGATGTCGTCGCGGTGGAAGATTACTAGCCGCGTAATCCTCATACTCACGTGGCGGATCTCGCCTCCTTGGTGGAGAACGGTCGCTTCGATCCCTGTTCACTGGAATTCTGTCCCTTTGATGTGGGGTGTTCCCTTTCGAGCTTCTGCGTGGTCGTTCCCGACGCTTGTTTTGTTGGTTGATCAGTTGATTGATTTCGTTGATCCTCTGAGCCAGTGGGTCGTCTTCGTCATTGTCGTCCGACGATTCGTCGTCTTCCGTTTGGCCCTGTAAATCATAAACCTGCCGTGCACGGTGATGTGCTTCTGTACGGCGTTGAGGCTCGTTAGACACTCGGGGGGGTGTTCGAAAGGGGTTGGGAATGGATGGGGTAGTATCCTCAGGCGGGATAACAAGAGGTGGCACGACGTGATCTCGCGTTTACGGGTCAGGTGGTGCTCGAGTTTGGGGTTCGGTAACCGTGGGATTTGGGGTTTTTTCTTTGTTTTCCCGTATTTTGGCGGTTACCGCTTTCATTATCTGCAAGGGAGTCATGGTGAGTCGCCATTCAACACCGTGGTGGACTGCGAGCTCTAGCGGCTTCTAGCTCTGCAATATCACCGGCAGCTACTGTTGGTATTTCATGACTTTGTTCACTCTGGGTTGGGGAATCGTCTTTGCGTTTCATGTAATCGCGTTGGCGATATTGGAGGTGAAGGGTTTTGAGGTAGGCCTGAAAGGCGTTCGGGAGAGGGTGAGGGGGTCGGGTCTCGCAAGGGGTTATCCCGCAATTGCGGGTTTAATTGCAGTTGCAAGCCCTCCGCGGCTCGGTCTCCTGGCAAGCTCGATTGATCACCACTCGCTAGTGGGTCTTGAGCATGCTGCTCGATTGTTCCTTCTTGGGTTAGGGCTTCTCTCGCGGGATCATCCGTTGTTTGGATGGATGATTCGCGGCCCTTACAATTGCGTCTCCGCAATCGCGTTCCAATCGTACCCAATTCTGTACTTTTATCCGCCATTCCAAATCATTTCAAGCTCGTTCAGTTAATCACTAAATTTAAATTTTCTAATTTATTAGATATAGATCCCGGACGGGCCCCCACGTGTCGCGCTCCCACTCGCTTCTTTAATTTAACTTTACTTGGCGGGTGGTGGGTAGTGAGATCGATGGTTGGTCGAGCTCACTAGCGTGGTTGTTGGGATTGAAATAAATTTGGCTCGGATAAACTGTGATTGAACAGTTAGAACTAACAATTTATTCGTTAAAGAATGGTGGGATGGCCGTATACAATTGGGGTGGGGCCAATTGGCTATCTTACAAAACTCGTTACAAATTCGGCCTGCGGGAGACACAAGGCCGATAGCAAGGGGTGAAAACAACAATTGAGCGGAATCGCGGGGTCGCGATTTGTGGCTACGAAATTAGGGGGTTTTCGGCTTACAGTCGAAACGGGTTTCACTCTTCTTACTTCTTATCGGCGGTTGGGGTCTTCTTGTCGTGAGTGCGATTGGCTGCTTTGCCAAGGCTGATGCCGTGGCCGTCGTTTACGTCTAGGGAGTTTTGCTTTCCAAAGGCGGTTTAGCGCAAACCTCGGGGCCTCTTGCTCCTGTCACTCCTAGCAGTTGCCATAACTATTTCGCATAGGTTTGATAAGTGGGGCTCGATGAGGTTCCTTGAGGTTGTTCTTTGGTTGGTTGTGTATTCAGTTGTGTCTTTCTGTCCTCAGTTTCCTGCCTCATCTCCTCGGCCCTAGTGGCAAATATTGGGGTAATGAGAAGTTTCCTCATCGGAAAAGAGGGTCTCAAACGCGTCACCGTGTCCGGGGTGAGTGACCAGCTCACTAGACACAAAGGCGGGGGTCACAAAGGTCGCGTGCATTGCGTACTTGAAAGTATTCCGCTTCCATAGCAGATTTAGCGACACATTTTTGCACGGTTGACCTCCAACCTATCGTAACACCACCAACAGTCCAAATATAACCACTTATCGAACGTCGACCATTAACTGAAGTCCCCCAAGACGCATCCGAATAAATTCTAATGTCTGACGACACAGCTCTGGATAGATTAATGGTTCGATCGATTGTTGTAACCAAATACTTCAATATATGTAACAAATAGCTATACTGGACATCAGTAGGATACGACGATAACTGCGCACATGTAATAACGGCAAATGCTATGTCAGGTCTCGTACGACTTGAAATGTAGAGTAACGCTCCTAAGAGCTCCCTAAACGGTTTCCTTGTCGCGAGCTCCTTCGTCAGATTCAATTCATGTGCAGTTCCCACATCCATGGGTGCTTGCGTCGATACCACTGTTTCTTCCAGGAATTTATGAGCTAATTTCTCAATATACCGCTTCTGATGTAATAACACACCCGCAGGAGTCGGATCAAACTCTACTCCTAGAAATCTCCGGATCTTCCCAAGTCGAACTACATCGTAACACTCGGCTATCATGCTATATATCTTCTCGATATTTTCCTGTGTCGATGAGAACACCCCCATATCGTCCACATAAAGTAGCAAGACACACCTAGTCTAGGTAGGAAAATATGCACGGACAATACGGCGATGCTACGAATCCAATTCTTAATAACATCTTGGCCAAATGCGTATTCCAACACCTGCCAGCTTGTTTCAGTCCATCTAGGGATTTGTCCAATTGTAATACAGTCGTTTCGGTATCAGAAGATCCACCGTAACCTTGTGGTATCTCCATAAATATCTCTTTGTCAATGTCTCCGTAAAGGTACGCACATTTGACGTCCCATTGCTCATGTGCCCAGTGCTTGACGGTTACCAATAGTACAAAAAATAACTTCATCAATTCGAAATCAATTACCGGCGAGAAAGTTTTTTTGAAGTCCATCCCCGGTATCTGCTTATGCCCGTGTGCCACCAATCGGGCCTTGAATCGTTTAATGGTTCTGTCGACGTGAGTTTTCAATGCGAAAACACATTTACTCGTTAAAATCTTAACTCCCACTGGGCGAGGCACTGGGGTCCAGACATGCCTCTCTTCCATGCTGATCAGTTCCTCAAGGATGGCCAATCTCCATTCCTCAAAGTATTCTGAGTTAATAGCCTCCTGATATGTCTCTGGTACGACCATAAAACAAGCTAACTCAGCCGTAGGCTTCGGCGACTCTGGTAAGGGCGGCAAAGTGCTCACTTTCGAAGGACATTTATGTCGCAATGTTGGAGTAAAATTGAAATCATTCGGGTCACAAGTAATTCCATATCGTCGACATGTGTCTAACACATCGTTAAGGCTACGGTTCCTTTCACCTCCAAAATAGTAGTAAACATCGACCCTACTGCCGGTAGTCCTCGGTACTTCTTCACGTCTCCACACTCGAGTCACATCTGTCGGAATTTGTGTCGTCGGTATCTTTGGTATCAAATCTTCCTCGACTTCTAGTACCATGTAATGATCTGAGTCTTCTCGAAACCTCATTACCATCTCGAACTCATTGAAAACCATGTGACGTGTCTTGATAATCTTATTGGTCGCACAGTCCAGTATGCGATATCCAATCGTCGTGAAGGCATAACCCAGCATTATCCCAAGGTCTCCTCGGGGTTGTAACTTGTTTCTATGCGTTTTAGGCACATGGTGGTAGACTTTGCATCCGAAAACCTTGAGGTAACTCATGTCCGGCTTCCTTCCAAACCAACTTTCATATGGAGTCGTGTTGGGCATGGCATGGTGTGGTAGACGATTTTTCACATGCACATAGCACTGCATGGCTTCAACCCAGAACATGTGATCGAGTCCCGATGTGCGAAGTAACACTTTGGCCCCATCCACACCATAGCCCGTTAAACCGCTCAGCGATCTCGTTCATCTCAGGTGAATAAACATTTGTGCGTGTATGCTTAACACCTATACTCTGTAAATACTCGGACACCGCTGCACTGCAAAATTCCATCCCGTTATCCGTTTGAAGCTGTTTTAGTTGTTTACTCGTTTGTCTCTTTACTATGTGTTTTTTGCTTCTTCTCTGCTTTAACCTCCTAAACTTATCAAGTTTTTGGTCATTGCAGGCACCAAATACGTATTTTCAAGTCTCAGTTGATGTGTACCCCCTCTATCATTCTCTAGAGCCAGCACTACAAGTCCTATAGCAGTCGCATCCGTTTCTCCTTTCCCTAACTTGACAACTTCATTTACAGGTGTCATATCGGTGTGGTGTATTTAGCCCTACACCACAGGATAAATAATTAATAAAGTATTATAATTCTCAGCAGAGGTCACCCCCCCGTCTTTTCCTGATTGTCACGGCAACGATCGGGAGTAACAATTACTCTCGATCCATCTCTAGACCGGAGTAGTTGTGTCGTATTTTGTTCCCATATTTAGGCCTTAGGCCTTATTTCAATATTGTGTT
>JAQFZU010001500.1:0-13148 GCA_034696185.1 Henia vesuviana | reverse complement strand
TGCTGTGATTCTATTGGTCAACTACACCTTCTTCATGACCCTTGTTATATCTGCTGTTTTATAATGTAATTGCCATCCTTTTTGGGTTTAATTTGTTATAGATTAAATTGATTCGTTTTGTATTAAACTATGCCCTTTATTCACAACTACTGTGATTGCCATGCAGATAAACAACAGATGTCGAATTTAAAGTAAGGAAGCAATTGAAGATGACCAGCGTTTTCCAGTGCGTAATTCAAGAACCATCTTGATGCCAGGTCAACCATAATTGAAAATTCGAAATTAACATCGAAGACCTGATCTAATTAATACAACATCATTGAGATTGCTATCAGCGAGGATCCAATCATCATTGTGCAGATTCTAACAGGGTGATCGCCGGGGTCACATCTACTCTACTGTTCTCGTCTCGACGGCGGGGGGAGGGGTGGCAGAGACTAGGGCCCGGTGGACGCGCAAGAGATGCTGTTGGACTAGCGTCTCCCCCTTTGACCTCACGGTTACCCGCATCCACTGATACACACTGTGCTCTCGATCAAAGACTTGGGCCAAAGCTTGGCGGGTTTCAGGTATCACTGGAGGTAGGCAAAATCTTCCAGAATGCACTCATCTATGTCACCTGAAATTGGGAGAAGGAGAGCAGATGGGGTGCAGCCGGAAGCGGCTATCGCTGCGGCAAGGTGGACCTCGGTCGTGGCTGCCGGAGTCGAGTCGTCCACTAGAGGAGAAGCGCTCTTCATTTCTGGGGGCGGAAAAAAAGAAGCCTCCACTGCGGTGGTTGGTTTAACAGGGAGTGTCAGCGCGGAAATCGCGGCCAAGGGAGACGAGGGGGACTTGGGAATCGTGCTCATCGGGATACAACGAGCGATCTTCGCGCTTGTGAAGAGACAGCCAACTGGAGCCCAGCAAGAGTCGCTTGGGTGGCAAATTTGGCCAGGGCGTTGTTGAACGTCTTGTCGACGAGGCACACAGACAAAACTGTTAGATTAAGTTGTCCAAACTTGACTTGGGTGATTTTATCTATGTTTAATGTGTGGGTTGCCCTCTGTCAATAAAGAGGTGCATAATCTGTTGTAAAACAGTTGCCACTGTTGTCAATGGCAATTGTTGAGTTGTTGATACTCAAGGTCATTTTTGTATACCCTCCATGCATGGGCTGCAGATAATGAGAATCCCATAGAATAAATGCTTACCTTGGATCTGTAAGTTTCATCTTTTTTCTGTCAACCTCGGCATCCACTTCAACAGGATTATGGGCCCAGAGACACGTTTTAAAAGATCCAGACAGCGCAGAAAAGAATGGTGAAACAAGATTTGATAATATAAAAAGATAAATTAGACCTAAATAAGTGTGTGCAGACGCAACAGGACGACACGACTTTAAGAACGAGGTAAGAGTGCGTACATTCCGAATTTATATGCAAACGTTACCCTAATCATGCCTATTCTTGTTTTATGTCCATGTCTGACGACGCAAAGAGAGTCCTCAGGTTCCCTAAGTTAAAGAAGCTTAAAAACTATAAAGAATGGGCCTTAAATGTACAGATGCTCCTTTGAGAGAAAAGCCTGTACACGATTCTGAGCCAAGCGGAACCAGCTCCAGTTGAATCGGCATCCCAAGACGTCAAGAACGCGTTCAACCTCAGAAGTGACAGAGCGCTCTCAACAATATACCTTAGTGTTGAAACGGGCATGAAGCCTATCTTGAGTGGGTTCAACGATCTGATTCTGGCGTGGGAAGCGCTCAGAGCTATGTTTTAACCGATGTCTAAAGCTCTCATTGGTCGACTTGCAACCGATTTTTTTAATGACAAGCTGCAAGGACACGAGTCAATGGCCATCTACCTGGCCAAGCTCAGGAAGACGATCGCACGCCTAGATGCAGCTAGTTGCAAGATACCAAAGACGCTCGTCGCGTTTAAGATGATCTCCAGTGTGTCCGAAACCTTTGACAATTTGGTACAGAACCTGTATCAATTGCCCGATGCAGAATTCACGCCATCGAGGGTAAAGTTGGCATTGATGGCAAAAGATTCCAGGCAGCGAGAATCCACAATGTCACATACGGGAGCTGGAGGAATAACGAATTTGATTGCACAGAATAAGATTCAGCACCAACAACCTCAACAATCGAGCAGAGTAGCAAATATGGATGATATCATTTGCTACAATTGTGGTCAAAGAGTGAATTTTGCTAGGGACTGTCCTAGGAAGTCCAAGCAGAATTATGGACATAACTATAGAGCTGAAGAATCGACGCAAACACCCAGAATGCGACCAAATCGATAGAGAAGAAAACGAGTAAGGACACGGAATGACCAACAGCAACGACGACAACAGAACAATTTCATGACAAAGGATAAAGGTTGTCAGCACCACATCGACACATTCGAGGGGTGGTACAGTCACCTCAAAGAACCTCCACAAGCATTGTTGATGCAAGAGAAGACGGAATTTCTTATAGACAGTGGTGCCACGTATCATTTTGTGCACGATAAGTCATTATTCACGACTTTATCACCTGTGTCCGAGGTGGTCAAGCTAGGGAAAGGTGAAGTCCCAGCTACAAGACTAGGTTTAATAGTGCTTCAACTCGACTTGTCACACGGAAACATATATACCATGAAATTGAACAATACTTACCTTGTACCGACGATGGGGCGCACCGGAAGCGGCTATTGCTGTGGCAGGGTGGATCTTGGTCGTGGCTACTGGAGTCGAGTTGTCCACTAGAGGAGAAGCACTCTTCGCTTCTGGGGGCGGAAAAAAAGGGCCTCCACTGCGGTGGTTGGTTTAACAGGGAGTGTCAGCGCGGAAATTGCGGCCGAGGGGGGGCGAGGGAAACTTGGGGATTTAACTCGTCGAGATACATCAAGCGATCTTCGCGCTTGTGGAGGACAGCCAAACTGAAGCCCAGCAAGAATTGCTTGGGTGGCAAATTTGGCCGGGCCGTTGGTGAACGTCTTGTCGGCGAGGCACGCAGATGAAACTTCTTCCCCTGTTCAAGAATTTATTATATTAATTTATTTGAGAGAAAAAGGTATACAATCTATGTCAAAACCTTAGATCAGTACCGTTAAAAAACTCTATGTATATCAAAATACAAATTTCAGATAAGATTCCAATTTAACTTTTAACAAAGGCTTAGTTAACATATCTGCTATATTGTTATCCGATTTTACATATATTAATACAAATTCATCTTTTAATAACATTTTCCTAATGAAATGATACTTAACATCTATGTGCTTCGTCCTATTGTTAACCACATCATTCCTCGTGAATCGCTGCCTGATTATCCGCGTATAGATAAGGTTTCAATCTATCAAAACCTAGTCCCTTGCAATTTCTAACAATTTTTGCCGTCCAAGTAATTTCTGTCGCTGCAAGATCCATCGCAATGTATTCACACTCCATTGTCGACTTGGCCACGCACTTTTGGACTGATGACTTCCACCCCATTGGTACGTCGCCTAATGTCCATATAAAACCACTTATTGATCTTCTGGAGTCAGCAGCTGTCGCCCATGAAGCATCTGAATACATCTTTAAATCTAATGATGTAGCTCTCGATAAATTTATTTCATATGATATTGTAGTACGCAAATATCTCAATATGTTCATAGGATATTCAAATTGGATCTCCGTTGGTGACAATGAAAATTGAACACACATAATAACCGAATATGCTATATCAGGTCTTTTCCGGTTTGCCACAAATAATAATGCTCTAAGTAGTTTGCGGAACGGTTGACTTGTTGTTAATTCAGGCTCTAAATTTATCTTGTGATTTGTCCCCACATCCATTGGATGTAACTATAAACAATAAAACTATAGTACCTTATAAGTAACAATGTATATATTGTACACAATACAAACATATTCAAATTAACTGTTAAATATTAAATACAATTATTGAACATTATTTCTCACAAAACTGTTAGATTAAGTTGTCCAAACTTGACTTGAGTGATTTTATCTATGTTTAATGTGTGGGTTGCCCTCTGTCAATAAAGAGGTGCATAATCTGTTGTAAAACAGTTGCCACTGTTGTCAATGGCAATTGTTGAGTTGTTGATACTCAAGGTCGTTTTTGTATACCCTCCATGCATGGGCTGCAGATAATGTGCATCCCATTGAATAAATGCTTACCTTGGATCTGTAAGTTTCATCTTCTTTCTGTCAACCTCGGCGTCCACTTCAACAGAAACGCTCAAGGTTCGCAGGGATTCTGGCGAGGAGGGTCCGAAAATGTGCACGGCACGTTGAGTGTGGACGCTCTGCCACAGGCATGCGCGCAAGTCGATAACCTCGGAAAGAAGGCTTTGCCATTGCGTGGCAAAGGGGGACTCATCGATGCCAACATTAAAATTTACCGTAGCAAAGGCGGCGATCGCCGTTTCGCTATTTGGAAACACACACGGGTTCAAGACCCAGCCATAGGCTTCTTCTAGCCCATGACGAAACTGTCATAGGTAAGCTTTCACATATCGCATGTGGTTGTCTGTCGGAGGCGCAAGGGCTCAGTGTTGATTAAATACCAAGAAACCAGTTTAACAAGCCAAAACATCCAGTTTTATTTAGGTTTAGACAACTGTCAAAACTTTGACAGTTCTAACCCTGACATTTCAAATGTACATACGTAACCTTTTGTTACCATAACAATAATACAAATAAACCAGATATACAACAGTCCGGTAGGTTACAGCTATCATTATATAATATTAACAACTTATATTGTTTAACATTTTGATCTTTATTTCCATGTGAATTCTTGGACTTTATATTCACACTCAGGTTGGCACCTGGCGTCGTCTTCTCAAACACATATTGCAATCACGTCAAATTGAGGCATAGGACGGGAAGTTGGAGGCGGCGAATTCGCTGAAGGGGTTGACCTCGGTGGACATCAATGGTCGTAGGATTTTCATGTCGCATGGGAATTGGAGTTGTGTCGATTCGAGTAGCGGACTTGCTGGCCGGACCGGGGGGTCCACTAAAGGTGGGTTTGCGAGACCGGGAAGGTTGGCTGGTCTCAGTGAGCAATCTCGCTCATCGTTGGTTGGCGGAGCAGGTTGGAGGACAGGTTGAAGGAAGGCAGGGGCTGCTGCCCGTCTGCGTCGCTGTTGGGTGATCTTCCTTCCTGCTCTGCGGTCCACATCCAGTACACGGGCAAACGCCAAAGCGTGCATTAAACGCTGCGTGGTGATAGGACCTAGCGTTTCTGGTGCGATGCGACTGTTTGCATGTGGATCCAACGCAATCTGCATCTGAAGGGGAGAGAGATCTGAAGCTCGCAATAGGGGTGATGCGGATGACGTCAACTCACTTGCACTGGACCCTCTAAGGTCATGCAAGGGGTATCCCAAACACGGGGAAAAATGGGGTCAGCAAAAAAAAGTTATTTTAATCTGCTAAAAAATAAAAACTAAGCAAGACACTTCTTCATGGAAATTGCAGATTGACAATTTCACTTTATTGAGGAGATGGGACACATATTATATTAAATCAAAAATCAACAATTAACTAATCGTAAACGATCAAAAACTTTATACAAAAAAAATCAATTTAACTTTAATCTGAGGCATGGTTCCAACATTAGCCAAAAGTTGTTTAATTTCTTTGAATGCGAATTTGCATCGTTGGTCCAAATAAAGTCTTTATCTTTAGCCAACAAATTGGTAATAGGAATCGCAATGGTTGCATAATTTGGTAATGTACGATTAAAAAAATTAACCATGCCCAAAAAGTTTTGTATGCCTTTTACATCTGGGGCGGGGTAGTCTGCGATTGTGCGGACTTTGTCGAGGTCCAGCGAACGTCCGTTGACTCCAATCTTATAACCCAGGAATTTTAATTCCTTTCGACAGAATTTGCTTTTAAGGGAGTGGACATGTAAACCTGCTTTTTTGAGTCACTCTAAGATGATCTCAATGTGTCGCACATGTTCCTCAAATGTGTCTGACACGATGACAATGTCATCTAGATAGGCCCAAGCAAATTGATGCAATGCATCACCTAATATTCGCTCAATTAATCGCTGAAATGTAGCGGGAGCATTTACCAGTCCAAAAGGCATCACATTAAACATTAATCTGCCTAGAGGAAAATAAAATGCTGTTTTAATTCTGTCCTCGGGTCTTAACTCGATTTGTCAATATCCCTTTGACAAGTCTAATGTACTGACCCAGCTGAAATGTCTTAATTCACGTAAAATCGCTTCAATGGATAGCATTTAGATTGGATCTATGACAGTAACTGTGTTAAGGGGTCTGTAATCGATACACAGGCGCGGTTCACTGCCTGCACGCATAACTAAAACTATCCACATCGCGAATTAGCCGGTTGCACGTGACAATGTGCCTGAATCTAAGAGCTCCTGACAGAGTTTCTTAATTAATTCTGTCTTCTGTGAGTTAAGCCCTTTATACGGAACTCGAATCGGTTTGTGTGTGGTAAGGATAATTTCGTGCTGCACGAGGTGGGTCCGACCCGGTCTTTTATCAAGGGTCGACTTATAGCGACGCAAAAGTTTTTCCAGCATCTGAGCCTCGCTTAGTTGAAGTTTCGCGTCTTCAACCAAAGTTTTTAATTACATTCAAACATTGCAGCTCGGTGCTAAACACCGTAAAGTCGTAATCCTGTACAAATTTCTTTAAATTAGTCTGCTATTCATCCTTGGCATCATTTTCCTTGAAGAAAACTGGGGGTTTTGAGAGTTCTTGAGTTGTCTCATCATGAATAAAATTCCAGAAATGGGTTATTGGGTTTGGCTGGATGCATTATCTTCGCATCAAGTCGTTCTCAACAAGGAAAAGGTTGGAATTCTGGGGGATAACAATTAAAGGATGAGTAACTCGACCGTGCATCCATCGCATCAGTATACTTATGACGCCGCGAGGTTCAACGACGCCATCTGCCATGTAAATCTTAAGATTTTCATTGACTGCCCTTATTTGAGAGGTTAAGCCTAATTCATCAACTAATTTCTGTGCTATATAGCAACGATCTGCACCTAAATCAAGGATGCCTATTAATATCGTGCCTCTGACTACCAATGGGAGTAGCGATAATCGCTCATCTTCCAGTTAGCATTTACGTGCGGTGAGCTTTTGCTCTTTGGGGTGTTCGGCATTTACACACTGGAATAATGCATCACACCATGAATTAGACTCTTTAGTAGCAGCTTCGCTACTCGGAGCTTCATTAACAGCTTCTGAGGTTAATTTAGGGGTTGGAGTCGTTAATTCCTTGATCTGTTGAGTAATCAGATCAATTTTGGGTTTGGGAAGGGATTCTGAAGCTTTGGCGGGCGAGCCGGCGCTTACTTGGTCGCCGTCGTCCGCTGTAACAAGTTTTTTGAAAGCAATTTACCTAATTTCACGATTTGGCTATGCAGATCGTCCATCTCTTGCCGTTTTAGAAGTTTCTGAAGGCACTTACGCGACCAATGACCTGACTTTCCACAGGTAAAACATGCCTCGAGTCCGGGCTTAGACTTCAAGTCGTCGCGAGCTTTGTTGACTGACCGCTGAGAACCTCGGCTCCGTGAGTCCTTTGGCTTCTCTTTGGTTTTAGTTTTTGTTTCTCGACCCTTGACAAATGGACGGCGCATCTAGGGTCGGTACGCCGGGGTTGTCTGCGTGAGATACAGTCTATTGACGTACTTCTCGCCGTCCTCGTCAACGAAATGGATTGGGTATTCAGGTTTGCTTTCTGACCCTTCGTTAGAACCTTCTGAACCACTCGGAAAATGACTATCAGCGGTACTCGCTGTTGTAGTTACGTACGCTTTATTTTGCGTTTTTGGGGTGAAATGTGGGTTAGATTTCTCGGTATCGCGCGTTCGAGTTTGGGGTTGGCTCAACACGTATTGCCATGGTGGGCAGAGAAATCCTTCCATAGACTTCCCAGCTGCTTTCATTTGCTTTTTGTACTCCTTTCTAGCAGCTTTCTCACTCGCCGGTAAAGTAGATTGGTAGGACATATCAATTTCAAGGGCGTAGGTTTGAAGAAAAGTCTTCAACTGCGAGTAAGACCTGCACATGGGTAAACGAGCTGCTTGCAATACCTGCTGCGAGTGGACCGTTAATCCACTAGTTATCATCAGCTCCTTGCCGTCCTCATTGAATGGCCGGGTTAGACCGTTCAATATAGCTTCGCAACGTGTTACGTAGTAACGAATGTCTTCTCCTGGCAGCTGTCGTAGATCTCAAACACGTTCTCGTTTTTCGGTCTCGTTCTCTACGAAGTCAATAATATATTGTTGAATAAAACTGCGCCAATCGGCAAATTTATGTTTTTTGCACCATTTTAGTGCATGCCCTGTCAATACGCCTGACATTCCATGTTGTACCATGTAGCTAAGGTCAACACTGAGTTCATTTGCGACTCGCACAATCTCGTCAAGCCCTCTAGTGTCGGCCTTCCACGTACCATCAAACTTAAGTGGATTCGCTAAAGCCTATTTTATGCTTCCCGATGTTGCGGGGCGTGGAATGTATTCCTTTTCCTACCTATCACAGATAGCATTGACTGCTACGGTGTCGTTATCGCCTAATCCTTGAGAATTACTGCAATTTTGCCACATTTCATTAAATTCCTTTTGGAATTGTCTCCTTATCATGGGGGTATCATCGGAGGAATCAGGTGGTTGGCGATCGAGGCAAAACTCGTGCTCGTCGCAAGGTGGGTTGGCTACTTGCCGGTCCCTTTCCGAGCTGCATAACCTCGGGTTTCGCATAACCTCGGGGTTCGCATAACTTCGGATCCAACTGCGGGATCGCAACGCGGGCGAAAATTACCTGCTTTGTAACTCTCATACTCACGTCAGGGATCTTGCGATAGATCTCGTGATAGATCTCTGGGTGGATATCTTGGCGGATCTGGTGGTAGATCTCGTGGTGGTTCCTGCCTTCTCGCAAGCGTGATCGACTTCCTTCAATGTGGGGTGCTGCTTCGTGAGCTTCGGCGTGATTCTTCCTGACGTCTGTTTTGTTGTTTAATCAGCCGATTAATTTCATCTACGGCTTGCACTAGCTTGTCACTATCCTCCTCGTTGGAGGATAGTGACAAATCATTGTCTTCCGTTGGAATCTGCAAACCGTAAAATGGCTGTGCACTGTGAGGTGCTTCTGTACGACGTAATGGTTCATTAAACACTGGGATGAGTGTTTGATGAAGGTTTATTTTGAACGGGAAAATCGGGTCAGGTAAGATAATAGGGTTGAGTACCATGCGGAATCGCATTGGTGGATCGGGAGGTGCTCAGTATGGAGTCAAGATGGTCGTGGGACTCGAGGGTGTAGTGTCAATGCTGGTTACTTTGGCTGCTACTGCTCTAATTATTCGAGACGGGGTCATGCTGAGGTTCCTGGCAACAGCCGTGGTGTCCAGGCAACAGCCGTGGTGTACAGCAAGTTGTATGGCTGCCTCCATCTGTTCTCTGGCCTCAGCAGCGGTTGTCGCCATTGTTCCTTGATTCCGTTCAATGGGGTTGAGGCTCTGGTGTGAGGATCTTGGCGGAGTCGCCATTGATCTTCTCACTGGGTTCAAGATATCGCCAAATGCACGTTTTTGCGCTTCGCGTAATTGTGTGGGCAAAATTGGGGGTGAATAAATCCTAATTAAACCTGAAAGGCGTTTGGGAGAGGGTAGTGCGCGTAGCAAAGGATACTCATGCATCGAGAGGTTTAATGCTCGGCGCAGATCGGATGCCGCTCTGTCTCCAGGCAAGCTCGCTTAACCCGTCAGGCTAGTGGGTCCTGAGCATGCTGCTCCATTGTCTCCGTAGTTACCTCGCGGGTTAGGGTCTCTCTCGTAAGATCTTCTTGATCTTGACCCTTGCGAGTGCGTTTCCGCAATCGCGTACTAATTGTACCCATATCTAAACCTTTGTCTGACATTATAAACTATTTCAAGCCGTCTATTCAAAGTTCAAATTTCTCGGATTCTCTCTCAACAATTAAAATTAATTTAAGTTAATTCAATCTTGATCCCGGACAGGCCCCCAAGTGCCACGCTCCCACTTCCTTCGTTTGACTCGCCAAACTCATGTGGTGTTGGGACAGTTGAGAGAAAAGAATCTTACTCAGTTGAACTGTGAAAACTACTGCTAACAGTTTATTTCTAATATATACAGCCTAGGTCTTTAAACATGAGGTTTGTACAAGACAATTAATATCTGATGATTCTGATGCGCAATTATCTAAATTTACTTTACGAATACAGCAACTAGACTGCGAGAGACGCAAGTCTAGGTTTGGGGTTGAGGAAAACAATATCGAGCAAGGGAGCTCTGCGTTACCGCGGCTCAACAGTGGGGGATAAATGGTTAACTCGTGCCAAGCGGTATCGCTTAGTATTCCTACCGGTGTGTGGAAGTTCCGGGGTCGTCCTGTTCGTGAGCGTGAGTGGCTTCTGCATATATTAAGTATAAAGTATAAAGTCTATATAAAGTAAAATTGTAAATACCTTACATCAACTTAAATTTTAGGTGTTGTCATAAAGACCAAACAACATTTTGAACACTTAGACATACTATGCAATAATGCGGGAATAAATGACAAACTAAACCCAAGGAAAGTAATTGATATTAACTTGATAAATTTTCATTTTAATTTTTATCATTTATTATTAAGTCATTTACAGATGGGTGTCGTAAATGGGATCCAAATGGCTCACAAACACTTGGAGAATTCGAAAGGAGAAAAGGGTGGAACTGTAATTAACACCTCATCTACTTTAGGTTAACTCGGTTTAATTATTTAGTAATTAAATATTTGAATTGATTATTTTGCAGGAATTTATCCTACACATCAAGTGCCAATATATTCGGCTACAAAAGTCGCTATTGTTTCTTTAACTCGTACATGTAAGTTTAATTGAGTGGTTTAAACTAATTAATGCTTAATTAATTTTCTATTCAGAACGAGAAGAATGTCGAAGTTACAAAGGTTAAAGTGAATGCTGTTTGTACCGACCCTAAAATGATGACAAATTCGCCATCAACTGAACGGGATCAAGCAATTTTCAATGTAGTGCAAACTTACCAAGATCGCTGGTTAAAGTAAAATTCAAACATTAAACAAATAACTTTTAAAATGAAATTATTAATTTTATTTCATTGCAGACATTTGGACATTGCGAATGGTGTTTTAAGAATTCTTAATGACAATGTTACGGAATCAATATTAGTTATTAGTAATGTTAAAGGAGTTCATTGCCATGTTGCAAAAGAAAAAGATTTTGTTGATGAAATGTTGAATAAATAATGTTTATAGGAAAATCTCTCATAGGAAACAATTCAATGATACCCTATTAGGTATTAGTTATTCCAACTCGAAATCAACTATACATTAACTCAATTAACATTAATTATCCATTTAATAGTAAGAAATAACAAATCTACTTCGATTGAATTACGTATTGGCACCCTCTATCGACGATTTCTGCCATCTCAACACTTCTTGCACCGATCTACCACATAGTAATATTAAGCTAATATTTGAGTTGCAAAAATGTCTTTAACAGAGCATGTAGCATTAGTAACAGGTGGAGCCAGAGAAATTGGACAAGCAATTTGTGAGTCATTACTAAGTAAAAATGCTAAGGTAAATATAATGTCTTAAGCATGTGACGGTTCTTGCTTCACTGTTGGCTGGGCACGGACCCCAGCACGGCAGATTCACAATTACCTCACTAATGAATAACGGAGACAGACGCGTGACTTGTTTGTGTAGGCCTTTATTTATGAAAGGCCGCGACGCACATCACCGTCTCGTTTCCGCTTACTCTCTCGGTTCGCCGGCCACGTGTCGATAGCCGAAGCTATCGCCACGTAGCCATATAACTTTGCTACCAGCATCCCAGCTACGGGGGGTGATCGTACATGCGTTCAACCGCCATGCGTGCACCACCACGCCCATAGCACTACGTCCTGGGCAGCCTCGATCGTCATGATGACTGGAACAGCCAGATCCGCGCCGCCCATCTTATCTCTAGGACCGACGGGTGCAGACTGTCTGTTCATCGTGGCTGAGCCCCCCAGGTTGTGCTAATGGACGCGCCCCAAAGATCATGCGATCGGGGGTTCGCACTGCCCTCTAGTGACGACTGGTCACAAGCAATACAAGTAAACAGCTTCAAACCACTTTTATCAAGCGCTACTTCCTCGAGTTGCATTTAAACACTTGTAACCAATTTCCACCTGGGATGCAGAATGTCCCATAAGGAAATAAACATGAGTTAATTAAAAAATAGATAAAATTACAAAAATTAAAATACCTTATTATTACACTAGCTGCATTCAAAATTTAAAATATTTTTGTGTTTCAGTTAAGTTTTTATTTTATCTCATTTATTTGAATAAGAAATAAAACTAAAATTAATTTTTTTTAAATTTAGGTATGCGTAACTGATGTTTTAGAGGCTGAAGGAGAAGAAACACTGAAACATCTTCAAGCAAAGTATAGAAAAGAAAATGTCATTTTTCATAAATTAGATGTTGTTAATGAAAACGAGTTTGAAAGTAAGTCTATATAAAGTAAAATTGTAAATACCTTACAGCAACTTCAATTTTAGGTGTGTCATAAAGACCAAACAACATTTCGGACACTTAGATATACTATGCAATAATGCGGGAATAGTCGACGAGCTAAACCTAAAAAAAGTGATCGACATTAACTTGGTAAAAATCCCTATTCTTATCATAATCATTAATTAATAAATCATTTACAGATGGGTGTCGTGAATGGGATCCAAATTGCTCACAAACACCTGGAGAATTCAATTCTCCTTATTGCAGACCTTTGGACATTGCAAATGGTGTTTTAAAAATCCTCAACGACAATGTTACTGGATCAGTATTAGTTATTTGTAATGTTAAAGAAGTTGATTACCATGTTGCAAAAGAAAAAGATTTTGTTGATGTAATGTCAAATAAATAATGTTTAATAGAAATTTAACTCTCTGGGAGTGACCAGTTCAAAGAACTACAGATGACAATGAGTGTAGCAAGAAATTGCAACTGCACAAAAAATTAATTTATTATTTGTGACGCCCCGCTTCGCCGTCGACTGGTCACGGACCCAGCGCAACGGTTATGTGGGCACGACACTGTTTGGAATGGACGGACACGTACGCATGAT
>JAQFZU010001499.1:0-13149 GCA_034696185.1 Henia vesuviana | reverse complement strand
CTTTTCTACAAGTGAATGAAATGGTAAATAACAAGCAATTCTCTGATGCAAGATATTATTGGTGGACTGAAGTATTAGCAAGAGAAGTAAGTAGCACAAAGCAAATTGATTTTTATGATACAGAATGTGCAATTTTCGTAAACATATATGTGAAAACATTCCAAATTATTGTAAAGAAGTTTATATGTACAGCTGAAACCTGCAAAGGAAATAGAACAACTTATCATGAAATAGAATTAACATATTCCAAAATTGGTTCTGAACTAAATTGGTCTGGTGTAATGCATAATTTTCTTTGTAAGGAAAGCAGTTGTAAAGGTACAATCACTTACTCAAAAAATTTTGTTAATCAACCTCCACTTTTAATTGCATATTCATTCATCAAAATTGATAAGCTTAGTGACATTTGCAAAAAGCTAAGTGTTGGTGGTAAGTTGTATGATGTATTAGGCTGTAAAAGCCAAACGAGAGTAGTCGGAAAGCTGAAAATTGGCTTGAGCTTAGCTGCAGTGGTGTATTAAATGTGGTTAAAATTTTATTAAAATCTGTGGTTGGGTTTTTGTGCAATCGGAATTTCAAGTTGGTCGTTTGATCGCGGAACTTAAGAAATGAATGTTGAAAAGCGCCATCTTCGAAAGGCTGTAAAAGCCAAACGAGAGTAGTCGGAAGGCTGGAAATTGGCTTGAGCTTAGCTGCAGTGGTGTATTAAATGTGGTTAAAATTTTATTAAAATCTGTGGTTGGGTTTTTGTGCAATCGGAGTTTCAAGTTGGTCGTTTGATCCCAGAACTTAAGAAATGAATGTTGAAAAGAACCATCTTCGAAAGGCTGTAAAAGCCAAACAAGAGTAGTCGGAAGGCTGGAAATTGAACCTGACATAGACCAGGGGTTGGACTAATTGTGTGTAAAATTTTATTAAAATTGGTTGTTCGGATTTTAAGAAATCCGAGCCTGAATTTGGCAGATTGATTGCGACGATCATGCCATCTAACGGTAAAACTAATCAATTAAATATAGCGCCATATGGTATACCATACCCTAACTTGTATGTTTGATTTTTTAATACAAATAATGGCTATTTTATTTTGTTTTATACTTCTCAAAATTTTTTAAATAATAAAACATTTTTATTTTCACAATAACTTATTCTTTATTACACAAAAATTACAAAAAACCACAAAAAACACAGTTTACCGTTTAATTCGAAATGGAGACCTGTTTGAGGCTAGGGGCGAATCTGAATCTGGTGCTAACTTCAGCCTGGTGTCTTTTGTAACATTTGCCACCAAACTTTCAAATCCACTGGTAAACACTTTATCGCTAAAAGCACTAATAAAACACTGCTGGAACTCACATCCACATTTAAAGCCTCCAAACGCCGGATCCTTGACAAAACAATCGAATATAACTCTCAAAGGCCTTTAAATCACTTTGGCACACAACTCAAGGTAGGTAGGTAGGTAGGTATTTTGCTTAAGGTCGCCAGCGGCTACTATGGTCATACGCGACCTGTCGCAAACTTAAAATCTTACACACTCCATTTTTTAAACACAACCCATTTATCTTAACATAAGTCAAATGCCAAGATGGGAACCAGGGAAAACCCAGCGATGCCAAACGGCAAGAAGGCACCGTGGCAAAACCAAACCGAAACAAAGAGAAAAAAGACAAACCAAAAAAAACCAAATGAAAAAAACCTGGACCCCAGAACCCATCATCAGCAAAGAAAAGAAAAAAGGAAGAATTAGGAAAGGAACAAAAAGATTACCAGAGGCCCTATTGGTTCCACCATCAAGGAGCCCCTTGATGGTGAACTTCCAGGGGGTGCCACGAGGAGGCTAGGGCATGGAAGTTTCGCCCCCCCCCCCCCACACCTCAAGGAAGCAAATAGAATGCGTCAATGTGGGCTTGCACTAAAAGCGTTGGTTGACCAAAACAATCTTGAAGTGCTGTCCAAGCATGTTGATAATTTACGTTAGTAATTACAAATCCTTCAATTGTTTTCAGCGCTTCTCCCAAAAACATGCGTGGAAATACGAAAAATTGTCAATCTTCGTTTCCGATCGATGTTAAAAATCTAACAAATCATCTGCCATTCTAGTAAATCCCCTTAAAACTTGGGCACTCCAGCTTCCATTTGGGCCACCAATAGTTAGTTGCAATGTAGTTGTCAAACTAGGCCTTGCAACTAATCCTGTGGTTCGTTGATCTCGCTCGAAACAAGTAAATCGAATATGTGCTCCAACACTGAAATCCCGATAGGCCTCATTGCCTCCAAACTCGTTCTCACTCGTCCTCATCCTAAAATAGCCATAACTTTTCATCTAAACCATCGAATTACCTCTGCTTTTCTTCCAACAAAACCGAAATGTCTTGCAAATTCTCCTAATTCATTGGTACTGCAATAGTTCATTAGAAATCATTATAGATCTTTGTTACACTTGACCGCAATACCTTCCTAGCTACCAGTAGCTTCTTCTGCTCTAACATTATCCTTAAAACAAGCAGACACCCAAATCAAGAGAAATTAAACCTATCTATTTATAGCAACATAAATGCCAAAGTCTTGTCTCTAGTTGCGTTTTCTTTTTTTTGTATCACGTCTGGGTCACCAAAATGGGTATAAGTAGAGTTATAGCACCCTCCCCCAAATCCTACCAAACTCAGTGGGAGAAAAGCCCAGCCCCTGGAGACCCCGAACCTCAAGTGAGAAGGGGGGGGGGGGGGTCACGAGCAATGATTCCACCAGCCGGCATCCAAGTGGCATCAGGCATTCCGTAAAAAAGCATCAATAATGTTATCTGAAACAACTAAAATTTTGATTTTGTTGAACAATATGAAATAGCTGTCAGTTTTTTTACTAATGCTAACATGTTGGATTAGATTAAATTTTAAAACTGAGTTATTAAAAAAGTGTAAAATTGTTTTTTTCAAATGAACACGAAATACAAAGAAAATATTTCACGAACTACAGAGCAAACAAAAAAATTTATATTTTATAAAATATTTAACAATAAAATTCAAAGAATAAATCGAAATTATTTGTTGCTTTTGCAGCAGTTCCTCAATTGTAATTGTATTATCAGCAGCTACTTTATTTAATGATTAGTAATTTGCTGTAAAACATTTGTAAATATTTTAGAACGTATGCAATAAAAATTTCAGAGACAGAATGTATGCATGTAGATAAAAATTTGAAGACAATGTAAGTAGATGTTCACTAAATTGTAACTGATTTTGTTCACAAAAGAACAATCTAATATAATATTTAGCATACTAGAATCCAAAATGTTTAAGATTGCATTACTATTTGCTATTTTACTTGTCCTAATGTGGTGTGCAACCAGTCAAGAGTTCGAAGAATTTGATGAGTTTGATGATCCTGAAGAAATGGAAGCAAAAAGAAGCCTTCCTGATTTTAAAAAATCAGAATAAGATACCAAAGAGGTATAGTAAGAACTGAATTATATTAACATTTTATTAAAAAAAATTTTTCAGCAAACAGCTGATTGATTGCATAAAAATTATCAGATGTTTTCAGTTTTAGTAGTTCTTTTTCTAAATCTGTAATTGTCAATTATCACTCTGCACTAATAATCTCAATTTATGGAATTTTATAAATTTAAGCTCTTAAATTAATAAAGACAGGTGCGAGTGGTTGAGTATATAAAATTTAAGGTCGCCAACAGTAACAAAGGCTGTAAGTTCGACTATTAACTGAACAAAACATAACACAAGAAATTCAAATTACATATCAGATATTTTACACAATATACCATGTAAATTACATTCTAAACTGTTTGCCTTTTTTGAGTACAAGAGAGTGATTTAGCAATTAAAATTTAAAGTCGCTGACAGCTAGAATGTCTGTACGCGACTGTTAACAATATTAAATAATGTACAAAACAAATAAGAACTATGTCAAAACCTAACACAAAAAATACCAAAAATTTGCAATCAGATGCCAAGATGGGAACAAGAGACATCACAGTCAATGCCACATGGTACAAATGGCATTAACAAACCCAACCAAAATTCCAAAAACCTCAAACCTCAAACCTCAAAGAGTCAAATTCAGTAAAAATTTAGAAAAATTTTAGAATTTTAGATATTTAAAGAATGAAGTTTCATATCTGGGTGTTGAAATCATGACTGTCCAATCAGCTTAAAGATGTCTGATCTCTTTAAACCCTATGTGGACTTTAAGAAGAGTTAATTGTTTATTTCCAATAATTTTAGATTGAGGACGTAACTGACAGAACGATTTTTACAGATGATTCTGGAAATTTAGATTCAGAAAGCACGCTTACATGTTTAAATTCAAATTTCAACCAAATTCCAGAAACCTCAAATTTCCCAAAACAAACTGAATCAATTTTCAAATACTCCATTCCTTTCAAGTCCTCAATCAATCTCAAAGTGAATTAAGTTGACTGAAGATATTGAGTATAAAATTTAAAAAAACTATTGTCTCAATAATTAGACAATTTTAACTATCATGCAGGATATCAAATCTATTTTAAGTAGCCAAATTGATAGACAAATAGTCTTGGCAACGTATGAAAAGTAAAAATACAAAAAAATGTAAATACAAAAGTATAAATACAAAAACTCGAGAAAAATTGGTAGATGTTATAATAAAATACTTTCTTCAACATGAAGATAGGTACAAAAATTGGCAAACATTATTTATTTATTAATTTTAACTTTATTGAAATTCATTTTATCTGTATTTTCTCTGAACTATTCTGTAGACTTTTTAATTACTAATTGGAAAATATTTCAAGTAAAATTGTAGAACTTTTTCCAAATGAAATAGAGGTAAATATAACACACAAACAATTAGCTTAACTTTTGATCTTGAATAAACCAATTCTTTGTGGCACTCTAATGTTAAAAATTATTATTAGCTCTGGGCGGGAAAAATAGTTTTCAAGAAACTGGTTTGTTTTGTGAGTATCTTAAATTTAGAATAATATTAAAATTATGACTATTAAATAGAAGAACAATAATAAAGAAAGTAGATGCCAAAATTGTAGGAAAATGCACTGAGACAATAGACAGCTCGAGTTGACAGTTGGTTTCTAGTTTCGAATGACTATAAAATGAGAGGCGAGAGGAGAAAGGTTTTATGGCAGTCCGAATTGTAACAGGTTCGAAAGTGAATGAATTAAAACAAAACACGATCAAAAAAAAAGAAAAGAATTGCTTCTCTTTGTGCCGGGATATTTTAACAGCCACGACGAAGGGTCGTTTGACACCCGCTGGTCGTCACCAACAGGACCCAACAAGAGGCGGTCATCACAGTTTAGTTTCTTTTTTCTTTGTTTCTTTCTTTGAAAATGGAAGTTAGGTTTTTCCAGGCGCCATCTGGAGATAAAACGAAATAAAACAAAAAACAAAAAACGGCGGGAAAAAAAGTTGCCTACTGGCAACACTGGGGTTGGTTTCTTTTACAAATGGCCTCGCGGAACAAACAATATTTTCGTTTCCTAATTGTTTATACTTGTTAAACTAATCTTTTGAGTTCAGGTACGTATTATTACTTAAGCCACTGGAAGCTACTTAAGCCACTTAAGCCATTGGAACTAGCAATGCGTTGTGGTTGTTGCATGTAGAGTTATTGTTGTTGTGGCTTTGCTGGCTAGATAATTGCATTATGACTGTTAATTCCTGTTTTTCAAACCAAGTGCGAATTATTTCAACTTCTTAAGTGGTAGCAGAGGATGGTTGTTTGCTACTAGATGAATTTCATAATGAAATTTGGTCTATTAAAGAAGTAAGGAAAAAATAAATAAAAGCAGAAGGCCTAATAAGGTTGGGAACGATAGGATTAAGCTCAACAACCCTAAGGAGTGAATTTTGTGTGCCACAGGAAAAGATTAGGCGCTTTGTTAGATAAGTATCATTTTATTGCTCATTTGAATGAATTGTCAATACTTGCTTTTTGATTAGGAAGTTGTTACAAAAGTTTTTTCAACATGAGTGATTTATTGAACAGTAATGCATTGAACAAAATTAAGAAGTTAAGCGACAAGAATTATAGCACATGGGAACGAGTGCAAAAGATTTGTGGTATGCCACAATTTTAAAAGATGAAATGCCAATAGAACCAATGGCTTGCATGAGAGGAAGGATTGGCAAAGTTGGAAAAATCCTAGCAGACAGGCCTTGTAACGAGATTAAAAGTCTCGAGTCGCCTTTTAGAATTACCCGATCAGAAGTCGCGATAATATTGTAAAATAAATAGCCGGATGATTAATTATTACTTCAATCAAAAGTTTAATGGTTGTCAATAAGTAATTTATTGTTGTTAGTGTGTAAATTTCCTGTCATAGATATGAGTGATCATAATTAGGTACTTAGAGTTAAAGTTAACCAAAAAATCCTAATTAGGAAAGCACATGTCTTTGTTGATCAGTGTGCCCATTAAATGGCATTTTGATGGACAACTTTGGCCATTTCATCTGATTGAATGAAAATGAAAGAGTCCAAGTGTCCAAAGGATGCAGATTGGGTAGTTTTCCCCTCTTTGTGTACAAGAGCTTAGCTGGCTATGTAAGCCAGTGGAAATGCTTGTTTCCCGCTTAAGTTTGCTATTTTGTATGTTTGATAACATGATTGATCTAATGTTTGACTTTGTCACCATTGATTAATGCATTTTGCACTGATTAGTGATTAGCTTGACGTAGAAATGAATTCAGTGCGTACCTGACCCTGAAAAGCAACCAATGACGACATCTGAATGTAGCTGTCTGAATTGGGTCCGACACTGCACTGCATAAAGGCAGTGATCCGGTGCATGGGTTGCGTGTCCGTAAGTCGCCATCCTCTTGTGTCGATGCATTTATTCCGATGGGACAAGTGTTGAACTTAAAGGATTGATCCTTATCAACACAGGTAGTGAAATGCAACTGCTGCCCTGGACAACGAGAGGTGCAATCTCTTAGGTGACAATGACTGTTGTTCCCGGTTATAAGAAGCTGCTACTTTTGTATTTTCAGTGATTTGTAAATCGAGTGTATTTCATGCGATCGCATGCTAGTATTATTCGATCCAAACAGGATGGGTTCCGTTTGTGATGGTCAGTTGTAATGACAAACCAAAAGTCGGTTTTCGAATGGCAAGCAGAGCCAAGAAAATGTGATATCGTAGATCATAGATAATGCGATTGCATTATCCAAAGTCCCGTGAATCACTCCAAATTTCAATAATATATTTTGTGCCCAACCATGTGTTCCACTGTGACCCCAATGTGTAACTGCGTGTGTAGATAAGTAGTTTTTACCATTCGGCCTTGTTAATGTTAAAGACGTGTGAAGTAATTTTCGTGCTTTTTTGTGTCTCTAGTGTTTAGTTGTTAGTTTAGCCTAGCTTAGTGTTTGTGTTATGTTAGCAAATGGAGTTTTAAGTAACTCCATATCCTGTCGGTTCTCTATTTTTTAGTGTTAATTGAAATTATAGAATTAATTGTACAATTAGAATGTTAATTGTAAATATAGTTCTTAAATATTTATTTGGCTTTAATAAATCCTGTCTTTGATTTGAAAAAAGAAACAAAGTCAAATATTTCTCTTTATGGTTTTTACCGGGTTTTAGTACTTTTACAGACTTGGGGAAAATCACAGCATTAGGCATTATTATTATTAGGTTAACCTCCGAGCAGTTAAACCGTTACTGTTCGATGTTAAGTGCGAAAGAGTTGTGGAAGGCTATTGCATTTAAGAAGAAAACAAAGAAATTCATATTCAGAGCTGAATATGACCAGTAGATAATCTGAAATACAAATAAAGCTTACTCGAGATTATTTGCACCTGAAGATGAATGATCGCGAAAGTGTGGATAGTTATTTTAATCGTGCTGAAGCTCTGGTGATGAAGTTGGCAGATCTTGGAAAGACTCACAATGAGAGAGAGAAAGTGGCGATGGTCTTAGAAGAGATGAGAAAAGAATTTGAACTAACAGTTAAGGCATTGGAACTAGATAAAACTGCCACCTTGTGTCATGTGAGGAAAGAGCTGAAGGCAGTTAAAAAGAAAATGAGCAAAGGAAAACAGAAAAATTGTACCGAAGCGGCTTACAAGGCCAAGAATAAAACCAGAACAAAGTGTTTTAATTGTGGCAAAATAGGGCACTGGGCAAAGGAATGCAGGTTACCCAAACAAAACAGTTTTCGAGGTACTGGTCGTGAACAGAATAGAAATCAGGGACGTAGAGATAAAGCAGAAGCAGAATGCGATGAATACTGAGTTTTTGGGTCCAAAACACTTTAGTTTCTACACCAGTAATGGTAGACCAAGTAAAAAAACAAAAAATATCTGGTTATTGGATTGTGGCGGGACAAGCCATATGACAGAAGACGAGAATTTTTATGGTTATCAGGAAGATAACCAGAAAATCAGTTTGGCCGGAAAAGGAATGTGGATTGCTAGTATTGGGTATGGAAAGGTCAAATTGAGTCAAAGTTATAGCAACATAGAGTTAAATAATGTGCTGCACATTCTGGGTTTGAAAACAAGTTTAATGTCAGTGGCAGAAATAGTGGATAGAGGCATGCAAGTAATTTTTACTATAATCAAGCCATAATAAAAAATGTAGATGGAAAGCAAGTTGTCAGAGCAGAGAGAAATGGCAACAGATTCAAGGTGGGGTATACTACAGTCGAACAAGCAAATATTGCAGTGGTTGTTGAGCTCTTATGGCACGAAAGATAGAGTCATACAGCAATTACTTCTTTAGAGAGTTGGAAAGTACTGAATTAGTTGTTGGAATGAGATTAAAAAAGGGTGAGAAGGATCTTTGCAAATCTTGTATCCAAGCAAAAGCGAAAAAGAAGTCACAACAAAGAATTGGTAATAGGTAGTCTTCGGATAAATTGGAACTCATATATACAGATCTTATTGGACCAATTGAGCCAGCAACCCTGGGGAGAGCAACTTATGCGATAACTTTAGTCGATGATTTTAGGCGAAGGCATTTTGGGAGATTCCTACAAAGTAAGAGTAAAGCAGTCGAGGTGCTAAAAAAATATATAATAGAAAACGAGACCCAAACAGGTAGTTAGGTATATTGCTTAATGTCGCCAGCGGCAACTGTGGCCATATGCAACCTGTCGCAAACTTAAAATTTTACACAATCTGTGTTTTAAACAATCCACTATATACACTGTCTAGTGCCTAAATGGGGAACGGAGAAAACCCAGCAATGCCATGCGGTAAGAAGATACCGCAGCAAAAACCAAAATGAAACAAAGCGAAAAAAAGAACAAACCAAAAAAACAAAAAAACAAAATAAAAAACCAGGAGGACCCCAGTATCCAACATTAGCAAAAAAAAAAAAAAAAAAAAAAAATTACAAAAAAAAAGGTTTAAGACCTCTGTTTACAAACTAATATAAAACCAAAATGATAAAAGAAATATTTAGGAAATTATGTAAAATTAAATGGTGAGATTGTAAACAACAGTTGGCAGGATATATTCATAACGTAGGTAGGTAGATTATGGTAGGTAGGTAGGTAAGTAGGTAGGTAGGTAGGATATATAAATAAGTATAACTTTTAAGGTACCCAACAGCCACTAAAGTCATACATTACCATTCACAAAACATAAAAACACTTCAATATCAAGACAATCAGAAATTCAACAATCAAAAATCAAATATCCAAATGGAAACCAGAAACAACCCAGTAAAATCCAAGTGGAAAATGACATGAGCACAATCAAAATGAATGTTCATAAGAAAAACAAAACAATATATTATACAAGCTTGAAAGTGGCTACAGTTTAAAGATATATTCAAATTTTTTACAAGATTGACATCTTTGCCTCTATTAGAAAATGTGTATATGTATATGCTTTTTATGACTAGCTAAAAGATTTGCCTACCATATAGTTCAAAATTATTTTGTCAATCATGTATTTCCTAATAAAAACTATTTTAATAAAGCCCAAGTTTTATATCATATTATATGTTATAAGGTATTGAAGTCTAAGATTATGATACAGATTTAATATTTAAAACAAAAGATATAGATTAGGGACTTAGCGAAAACCTGGTACTAAGGTTAGAACTTACCAAGTTACCAAGTTTTTGAAAACTTCGTTTTTAAAATTATATCACACGACGCTATCGACCGTTGCATTGCATCGATAAACCCGTTCGACCTGTCAACCATTTTGAAGTTATGTCACGTGTTAATTTTGTATTTATGTAGTTAGTAATACGACCAATAGATGTCGCTACCTCTTTGTTTTGATCGTACGTCGATCATAGTATTTAGATTGACGTGGATGTATTTAATTTATTCACATATATGTTAACGACTTTACCTATTATAATTATATATTGTAATTTTTTCTTGCTTACTTATAATAGTATAAATATGTTGCTCTTTTGAAATAAACTGACACTCTGCTGTTATTATGTTAAAATCAATATCTATACATTTATTCTGGAAATACATTACACATTAAGAAGAAATACGAAACTTACCTACAAGGTTATGGGCCCAGCACGCTTCCACTGCGCGCTGTGTGATCCCAACACAACTTGAAGTAACACATTACCCGGGGATAAAGAATTTCCGGGTAACAGTGGTAAGTTTAATAGCTGTGAATATACCTGAAATAAGGAAAATAACTGATAATTGTTTCCTTATCCATTTACTTATCCGAATCAACATCTCATTATTATGGCGATGAGAGCGAAATCAACCCACTTCACTATACCATTGTTGAGAGGAATGTCCAATTTTCACGAGTGGAAATTGGACATGGAGATGTTCCTCGCTCAAAAGGGTCTCTTGAAATACGCAGAAGGAACAGCGAAGATTCCGGGTCCCAATGCGACAGAAGAGGAATTCGAACTCTATACGGATAAAAAATCAAAAACATTAGGTTTTATATTCGCTTCATTGCATCGAGAAATTAAAGGTATCCTAATCGAAATTCGAGACCCTCGACTTGCGTGGATACAATTAAAGAAAACATATGAACCTCGAACAAGGGCCAGACAGGCAGAACTATGGAAATCATTTATGAAGATTACATACAAAGACGAGCCAATGGAAATTTTCTGCGCGAAAGTGATCGGTGCGGTAATTGATTTAAAGAACTCTGGTATTACAGTGTCAGAAACACAAACCGCATTCCAAATGATCCAAGACCTGCATGATATTTATGAACCTCTAGTTCATGAATTGTATGGCCTCGATGATGCACACTTCACGATCGCAAACGTGAGACAAAAGTTGGAAGCTGAGTACGGTAGACTTTTCATGAGAGGGACAGCTCAACCTGCTCGAATCGATGAAGAGATTTTTTCTACAACGAAGCAACAATCGAAAACGCAATCACGGTATTCATCTAGAAATAATAATAACGATTTCACTACAACTGAAACTAGGAAAGACATGTTCAACATTACCTGTTTCAAATGTAACAAGAAAGGGCACTACGCCAGGAACTGTAGAAGCAGGTCATCGTCAAGACGAAAACCCTCAGTTGCGAGACCAAATCCAGGGCAACAAACCAAGACCGGAAGAAAAAGTAACGACTTCACCGATTTTATGCTGACCACAATGGAGTCCCATAACAATGAATTAAATAATTCTCAATGGTTATGGGATACAGGAGCCGCGACACACCTATGTAATGAAAAAGAAGATTTTATAACGTTCAAAGAAATCAAACCAATTACCATGCACTCTTACAACGAACAATTTGAGTTGACTGGGATTGGTGACATAATGATTCAAAACGTTGTGGATAATGTAGACAGTATGATTACTCTTAAAAACGTTTATTACGCTCCCACAGGACGACGGAAATTAATCAGCGAGCCACAAGTTGACATCTTTGCCTCTATTAGAAAATGTGTATATGTCTATGCTTTTTATGACTAGCTAAAAGATTTGCCTACCATATAGTTCAATGTGCAATTGCACACTATTCTTACTGACTTGTGAGTGGTTGTGGAGCAAAGGATCTTCAAAATTATTTTGTCGATCATGTATTTCCTAATAAAAACTATTTTGGTAAAGCCCAAGTTTTATATCATATTATATGTTATAAGGTATTGAAGTCTAAGATTATGATACAGATTTAATATTTAAAACAAAAGATATAGATTAGGGACTTAGCGAAAACTTGGTACTAAGGTTAGAACTTACCAAGTTACCAAGTTTTTAAAAACTTCGTTTTTGAAAACTTCGTTTTTGAAAACTTCGTTTTTGAAAACTTCGTTTTTGAAAACTTCGTTTTTGAGAGTTCAACTTCGTCATCAAACAGACGAAGTTATTGACCTAACTTCGCAGTCACAACTTAGTACGCAAAGTGATGACGCGCATGCGCAATCAGCTCATACATGTCACTGCATTGCCATTATTTTGCCGATCGTAATGGTAACAACCCTGGATGAGGATTGTAAGTATTTACATTTATTTAATTTAAGTGTTTTATTTATTTTTACATTCTTATTAATTTAGTGTCGACATTATTAATAAGACTAGAAAAAAACAAAGGAAAGGAGAATAAAGTAAGTGGAACAGCTGTTTTAAAGTGATAGCAACCATGCAATAGAAAAATACTTACAGTTTAATATTAATAATTTTATAATTAAATGAATAATCTCGTTTTTTTTTTAAATTTTAGAAAATATCCATTACAAGATTTCAAGCAAATGTAGCAAGTGACATTGCTTTGCTGAAATATGTTCTGCAGTTGGATCCTTTCAAAATGGAAATGATTGGAATTTAATAATAGATAATTTAATTAAAGATAATTTCCATGTTAATCTAAGGCAATGTAAAGCTCAACTAAAAACTTTAATTTCATTATTTAATAATGAAAATCTTACAAGTATTAACATGTAAGACATATTTTTAAATTTTTAGAAATATAATTTTAATGTTATTTATTTGAAATTTAGAAGTGGAACAGAAGAGGAATGGGATATCAGAGCTCAGTTATGCAGTGATGTGATTGGTCTTATTGAAAATTCAAAAATTATAAAAACCATTACAAGTGCTACAGATAGGTAGGTAGGTAGGTATTTTGCTTAGGGTCGCCAGCGGTTACTATGGCCATACGCGACCTGTCGCAAACTTAAAATTTAACACACTCCGTTTTTTAAACACAATCCATTTATCTTA
>JAQFZU010001498.1:0-13159 GCA_034696185.1 Henia vesuviana | reverse complement strand
GACATTACTACAGAATAATATAGATATACAAATAGTAGTTAAATTAGGTTTTGTTTCATGATTAAATTTTATGAGCTGTAATAATTAATTGAAATTTATGTAAAGCAATGAATAATTAAAATTAACTTTTCAACTTTAATATATATAATTGGTAAATATTTTTTACATTTAATTTTATAATACATTTCTAATAATTGTTAATATAGATACACTTTTTATATTTTACTAGTGAATACCCGGTTTTGTGGTAATACCCTTAGATGGCAATAATCATGTGTTACTATCTATAGAAACCAAGAAAATGCAAATGGCTCCAAATTTGCATTTTCACACCTCGGCAACTTCTTTGGGTTGCTTCTCATTACAATATACATCTGCTAAATTCATACTACCTCTAAAACCTTGTGGTGATCCGCCTTTGCAAAACCCCCTTTGACCGTGAGAATATTACATTTTCAATATTTTGCTCGTTTACAACCCCTTTGTCGTGCAATTTTGCACCAGTGTTAACTTCCCATTTGGGCACGCGAGGCGAGCGTGACCCAATTTCCTTTGACAAGTGGACACCGGTCACTCACCCCCCTCGAAGTTACACTGGCGCAACAACAAGATCAAGGGCGCCCTTTCCGACGTGGAACTCCCTGTCTTGCTCGTCTCCACCACCAAGACCGAAGCGACGAAGCAGATCCCCGAGGAAAGAAGAAAAACAAGTCATACAATCCCCCAACAAACAACAACTCCAAGGATCTCAAGAGCCCCACAGTCAAGCCTAAGCCCAAATCATAGCTAGGAGTGACCGGAGCTAGAGACAGCGGAGTTAGCATCGCAACGCATTTGATTGGGATAATGACCGAGAAGTAGATTCCCTAGACACGACAAGAGCCTACAGCATCGGACTGGACGCAGCAGCCACCTGCGCTCACAGACAGGACAACCCCGGAACTTCCAGATACCGGTAGGAAGACTGAGCAATACCGCTTGGAAAGAGAAACCTTTAACCCCCACTGTTGAGCCGCGGAAACGCAGAGCTCCCTTGCTCGATACTGTTTTCTTACCCCAACCTAGACTCGCGTCTCCCGCAGTCTAGTTGCTGTATTTGTAAAGTAATTTAGATAATTGCGTGATCGCAATTATCCGATATTAATTGTCTGTACAAACCCCGTGCCTAAAGACCTAGGCTGTACAAATCCGAATAAACTATTAGCAGTAGTTTTTCTAGTGTAATAAACGAGTAAGATTCTTTCTCTATCCCAATACCACGTGAGTTCGCCGAGTCGGACTTTCGCCACATTTGAAACCACTCCCCGAGGGATTTTTGGACCAAAGGAAGTGGGAGCGCGGCAATTGTTTTAGTTCCATTGCAAAGAAAATTATTTTTATTTTTTACAATATGTAAATGATTTTCTTTGCAGTGGAACAGAACCTGGAAAAACTTTGTTAAGTTATGTTATGTAAAGGTTTTTGGTTACCTGAAGTGAAGTGAAAACAGTTTCGAAGAAAGGTTTTCAGCAGTTGATTTTGAGTTTGGATTGACTGTAAATTTATATGATTTTGGGACAAAGGAACAGATGTCTCCATTGGTCTTTGATAAAAATTGGTTTCTATGGTTTTTACTATAAAAATGTCATAACATTTTGATTTATAGCTCTATGCACCAATTCTTTGAGTATGTTTTTTGTTCAAAAATTTTAAGTGAAACTTCCATTATACAAAAAAAAATTTTACTGAAAAAAAAATTATTTAAAACTTATGGGAATGTACTAAGAAACTCAGGAAAACTGTTATTCAGGCCATTAAGTAATTGAAATAAATAATTAGCAAATTAACAAATAAATTAAAAATAAATAATTAATAAATAAAAAATCAAAACGTCTTCATCACTCGCCTAAACAAAGAAGCTTCCTCATCAGCCTCAACATAGCAATTCTTCGGACCCACGAGAACCAGTTCATCGTTTCCATCTTTTAATGAAAATCGACCATTATGAGATACATATAAATATCTTTATTGTTCTCAATATTTATTTATTATTAATTGATATTGTAACCGCCTAGCTTAACCTTACTGTAATAAGAATTTATTTTATTAATTCAACTTGATAGAATTAAATCATTTGTTTTTAGAAAATTATAGTATGTATGTCAGTCTTTAAACTACGTAGAGAATTTTTCAAAGCGAATGCACATGCGCAGTACACGTGTGATATCATTTTGTCCTTGATATCTAATAAACAAAATGGCGACAACAAGCAATCGGGTCTTATGAAAAGGTGATGCAGATCAGTCATATCAAAATGTGAGGCAAGTACAATCAACCATTCAGATCGATTGCTAAGCGGAAAGTATTAATTTAAAAAATAAATGATTTTGATACATTCAGTTCAACTATTGGCAATTATTTGTCACTCATCAGTGATCTCAAAACTATATTTTGGTAAACCAATTTAAAGGTTTATTGAAGTAATCTGAAGTGATTTGAGTTAGATCGAGAGATTATAACGACCATTTTGGTTGACGCTGTAACGAGATTAAAAGTCTCGAGTCGCTTTTAGAGTTACCTGACCGGAAGTCGTGGGATAATTTGTAAATAAATAAGTCAATGGTTAATTATTCCTTTAATCAAAAGTTGATTAATTATCAGCAAGTTATTTATCAGTGTTTAATGTGTAAATCTCCTAGCGTAGATATGTGTAATTAAATTAGATGGAGTTAGATTTAACTCAAGCCTAATTGAGAGAGCACATGCCTTCGTTGTTTGGTGTGCCCATTAGATGGCATTTAGATGGACGACTTTGGCCATTTCATCCGATTGGATGGAAATGAAAGAGTCTAAGTGTCCGAAAAGTAGAGATTGGGTACTTTCACCCTCTTTTGTGTGAAAGGAATTAGTTGACTATATATAAGCCAGTGCAAGTGTTTCGTTCTTTGCTTTATTAACCTTGTATGTTGATAACAAGATTGATCTAATGTTTGGCTTTGGTCACATTGATTAATGCATTTTGCACAGACTAGCAAATAGCTTGACGTGGAAATGAATTCAGTGAATACCTGACCCTGGAAAATGACCAATGATGGCACCTCATTATAGCTCTGCCTGAATTGGGGCCGGCACTGTACTGAAATATAGCAGTGATCCAGTGCATGGGTTGCGCGTCCAAATGTTGTCAGTTCCTTGTGTATTGATGTATTTATTCCGATGAGACTTTGTCGAGTTAAAGGTGAATCCTTTATCGACACGGGTAGTGAAAAGCGACTACTGTCCTGGACAACGAGAGGTGCAATCTCATAGGTACCAATGACTGTTGTTCCCAGATATAAGAAGCCGCTACTTTTGAATTTTCAGTTAATCGAATATATTGCATGCAATTGCTTGATAATAATTCGAACCAGAGACGGAAGGAATCCTCCTGTACAAGATGAGCCGCTTGACAACGAACAGGAAGTTGGTTCGATGTGCCGTGTAAGCCAAGTGAGCAATGTAACGGTTGTAAGTCAACCGTATGACTTAGACAAAATAGCCGACCGAAAGTGGCGCCATTTGTAGCTAATAAACAAATATGGGCATATCTAAAATCTCTCAAATGAGAGATTTGATTTGCCAGTTAATTATTTGTTGTCCCTAAAGTTTGGTTGTCACGTGTTTTTACTCTAATTAAAAGTAGGGTTAACTTTAACCCTGATTAAGGAGTAAAAGCACATGTCGCCGTTGCTAGACGCGCCCAACAGATGGCACCCAAACGATGAACTGGTCCTGCACAGTGTCACAGCGAAAGAAGATCATCTATGTCTGGTTTAGCCAGCCTAAAAAATTATTGTGAATTTAAATATTTTCTTCACATGAATTGTGATTGGTTATGCAAACACTTATAGCATGATTGTAACATTATTCCTCAAATTAACAACAATAAGAATATGTTCATAAAATTAAGTATTGTTAACAGTGTCGTCTTTAGGCATGAGCAAACTAGGCAGTGACTGGGGCCCTAGGATTCCCAAGCTGGAATATTGCCATAATTTTATTTAACATTGCCCACAGCCTACAATGCTGTTAAGACGGCCCTGGTTGTTAAGCAGGTTTACACTGCTGTTTGTACATCAGTTATTGTTTGCTGTTGCTGTTCCTTTTGTGGAGTATACTGCATTTATACTGCTGTGTTTTTGGCTGCACAAAAGGTAGCCAATGAGAATGAAGCATTCATCTAAACAAAAATGGCTGCCAATATCCTGACCACTGTGGTAGAAAACCACCATGGTCCAGACATTACTGATGCCTGATCACATGACTTCATTGTTGCACGCAGTGATGACTGCAAACAGCAACTGGCAACATGAATTTTTTTCATCCTAACAGCAACAGCACAAGTCTACATCTACGTAAGACCATTCCCATAATGCATTTGGTTCTCTGCTGTTAGGTAGCATAGCAAACAGCAGTGTAAACCCAGCTTTAAATATTTTACATACGGATTTGAAACGCTGTCTCTATCCATGAATCCACTTAATTCTGTTATTTATTTCTATGGTCAAATTGTCACGTCTCAAATTCTTGTCGTCAAGGTAATTGAATTTGGAGGACAGCGGTGGTGATTTAACAAGTCTAATGTTAAATGTTGAGCTGGGTCTAATAGTATCATTTTGACCCAGCTCAACATTTAACATTAGACTTAAACTTAAACGTAATGATCCAACATTGAGGGTTTTAGTACTGAAAAATAATTAAAACAAATTTTACAAAATCTTATAAGTTCACTTGTCGTAACAAAATTAAATTCACAACTGAATACAATAAAAAAATATAATAAAATTATGTTCATAACTATAATATATCAATTTGTAAATTACCCAACAAATCTTATTAATCGGCTGACAATATCCATCAATAAGATGATCAGTACACTTTGTTTTACTTATACACCCTGGGTGTGTAAGCAGATATAATTATTTCAAATATTCTTTAGTATTGCAAAACAATGTTCACTTTTTGGAACTTTCAATTTATCTAAATCATAAATTTTATCAAAATCTTTCTTGGGAATCTTTGGCAGTGTCAATGAAATTGAAGCAGACGTTACACAAACTAATCCAATTGCGACGATAGTTCTCATGAGTTTTCCAGTATTCATTTTAACTGTAAAAACAATAACTCTGCAACTTAATTGAAGTATAATAAAACATATTTCAAGCAGCCAAAATATAGTACAATATGGTACAAGGCTCGGCTATCCAATAACAAAGATCCCGAGCCACCAAAACCATAGGTCTATACCATATTTCTTTCTTTCTCATTATATACAACAATTGTAGTGATCCGCCCTTGAAAATATTGTGATCCCTAATATTTTAATTGTTTACGACCCTTTTGTCTGCGACTTCGCACGATCATGCTGATGTTCCTTTTAGGTAGGCGAAATGCACGACCTTCGAGCAGTGACCTAAATCCTTTGTTGAATGACCAATGGTTTCTCGCGCCCAGGACTCGTTTAAAGAGCGCCCCTTTTCTATGAGGAAGCCCCTGTCACACTCATATTTGCCACTAGGACGTATGTGACGAGGCAGGTCACTGAGGAAAGTGAGACAACAAGTAATACAAACCCCCACCAAAGAACAACTCCCAGAGAATCTCAAGAGCCTCATTGTCAAGCCTAAGCCACAATTGCTAGGAGTGATAGGAGCTAGAGATCATGGAGTTTGCGCTGAACCACATTTGGTGAACGACAAAGAATTCCCTAGACACGAACAAAGGCGCCGGCACCAGACTGTGCGCAGCAGCCATCCGCACTCACGCAGAGTATGACCCCGATTCTCAGGACACCGGTAGGAAGACCCGAGCAATACCGCTTGGAAGGAGAAATTCCATATTTAACACTGTTGAGCCGTGGAAACACAGAGCTCCCTTGTTTTTATTGTTTTCCTCCCGCCCAATCCAGCTTCGCGTCTCTCGCAATCTGGTGCTGTAACGTTAGAGTAATTATTATTTTAGTACTAATTGTTATTAATCAAAAACCCCAGGTCTAAAGACCTAGCTTTTGTACATAACGAAATAAATCGTTAGCAGTAGTTTTCAAACCTTAAACAGAGTAAGATTCTTGTCTCAATTTCCCAACGCCACATGAGTTTGACCAGAGCAAACTCGCGCCGAACATACCACTCCCTGAATATTTTTGGTAAAGGAAGTGGGAGCCACCTGCGCTCATGGACGGTACAACTCCGGAACCTCCAGACACCGGTAGGAAAACTAAGCGATACCGCTTGGGAAGAGTTAACCAATTATCCCCCCACTGTTGAGCCGCGGTAATGCAGAGCTCCCTTACTCGATTTTGTTTTCCTCCCACCCCAACCTAGACTCGCGTCTCTCGCAGTCTAGTTGATGTATTCGTAAAGTAAATTTAGATATTTGCGTCATCGCAGTTATCAGATATTAATTGTCACACAAAACCCCATGTTTAAAGACCTAGGCTGTACATAAATAGAATAAACTATTAGCAGTAGTTTTTACAGTATAAAACGAGTAAGATTCTTTTCTCTGTCCCAAATTACCACGTGAGTTCGCCGAGTCGAACTCTCGCCACAATTTAACCACATAAGAATATTTAACCTAATAATATTATAAGAAAACTAAAACTCACATTTCAAATACTCAAAAAAATTCTTTAAAACATTCATAAATTATATTTGCAAAACCAAAAAAAATTGCTAAGAACAATAAAAAATTATTTGCCAAACAAACTCACCTTTCACTTTACACCATAGGCTGCACGATGAATTTCCAAGTTTGATCACACACAATGGCTAAATAACTATTCTTGGACATAATTACCTAAATAATTATAGCTAAGTTTGTATTTTTCAAACCAATTAATTGATTTAGACACATTTAATTAATCAAAATTTAAATGAAAATTACAAACATTAATATAATACACATTAAAAGCAATTAAATATAACAATACATTTTGCAAGATTAAAATACTAAGAAATTTACTAAATTCTCAATTCAAGAGTCGATAAAACTAATTAACATTATTTTAATATATTAAATGTAATTGCAATAGTATATGTCATTTTATATTAGGTACATTCACAGTCAGATCACTTTCATCCATATGGAATTTAATCAGTAAAAGCAATGACTTATCAATTTGTCACAAGTTCCATAGATAATAGAAAAGCCAATTTATATTATATAACTAAATTTATATATAAAAGCAATGATAAAACTCACCTAAGCACAGATTGGTATGTCTATAATGGGGAAGTTATGAATACAGCACAAAGAGCATAAAAAGCCGATGAAAACTGACAATTAGACTGATAGCTAATAAAATCTAATTAATTTCAAGAAAGCTTCAAACTGTGAATGCACCTGTTGTTATCATAGAAAACATCAAAATAGATTTCTATATATTCCATCCAACTCAACTTGCTTAGGCATTTATCTTAATTACATTGCGCCCATGGGACGATGGGATCCCACGATGAGATCTTCGAGATCTAATTCAAATATTAAACTATAAACATTAAAATATTCCATGCAATTATTGAATAGAAAAAAACATGCAAATAAAAGTAAAAGCAATTTTTATTAAAAAAAAAAATACAAACAAAAGTGCACAAAAGGGGAGAAAATAATAATAATAATAAAAAAGGGTTAAAATTAATTAATTTCTTGTTTTAGTATATATAAAAATCATGATTTTTTTTTTAAAAAATTATAAAAGGCTGATCATGTTGCAATTTCTACCTGGGTGAATTATGCAGGTTTGTTTTATTCGCGTATCGCGGTGTGTCTTTAACAAAATTTTTGCACGATGCTAATTTCGATTCCAGTGCCTGGTTAGAAAATACACAAACAAAAACGAGTTATTAGTAAAAATGCACAAACAATGTTAGTTATCGATCCTGGGGAAAATAGGAAAATAAACGTTCAATACCGGTTACGTTCGGCGGTAACGGTACGACATTTGGCCCGAGCGGCGCGGCTAAATCGAAAAACATCGATTAATATTTAACGGTCGTTCGATTTTGAATTTTTTAACCGACAACCGTTAAAGATACAGCAAAATTTTCAATTAGAAAGTTGTAGAGGGCGGTTTATTGTATATAATGGCAATTTGACAGGCATTTTGTAGTATTGCTAAAACCCCATAATTTTAAAAAATAAAAATCAAAATTCAAATTCACAATATTTCATTTATTCAGAACACGGTGACAGGAATGCAGTTTTAACTGAAAAGTTAATTTAGATTCAAATTTTACTTTTTTTTAAATAAAAAACCCCTTAATCAACTCTTTTGAATTTTTTTCCCCAACCACTTTCCCCTTAAAATTAACAATGGACATGGTATTGTTGATATACAATATTTTCCATTCTTTTTTACAAGTTGTTAATTTTTTTTTAGTAAAAATAAAAAAATAAATTTTTATTTTTTCTCATTAATTTAGGTTGCTTTCCCATAGTGTCATTATTCGCTTCTGGCATCAAATTGCCCGTTTCACATAATCCTCTGGAAACAGGAAATGAGCCAAACCCAATGTCTGAAAAAATGATAATTTTAATAAAAATTTACATAAATTTAACTACAAAAAAGTTAAAAGTTAAATTCAATTCTCCATCTTTAGCGCGCCCCGTCAATACTGTTCAAAAAGCGAGTCAAACGCCATTGAAAAGTACAGCAACTTGCATTCTGCATTGATAAAGACAAGAAAGAGATGCAATTTTAGGCCTAATTTTAATTTTTGTTTTTTTTTTAACTTTACAAGCAAAACAATTAATATTTAACACATTTTCATTTCGTTTTTTAACTTTTCTTTCCTGTTTCCGGCCACAGGTTTAGGGTTTTGCGTTTGATCACGCAATGTATCATGATACTCACTCCGACTTTCCTCAGCAGATCGCCAACGATATTCAAGGCTGAGATCCTTGCGGATGGTGTAAGCGGAGAATTTGCCGAGCAGATCTGGTTGTTGGCTGCAAACGCAATTGCAATACTGTTATAACGTGCATATCACATTGTAATTGTTACTTACGGCATCGCAAGGGAGAGCCGGGTGCTGTCTGCGTCTCGCTTTCAGTTGTCAATTTGTTCGAGTCCACCGAACCAGCAACTTGTTCGCGAATTAAATCGTTGTCTGGCATCTTCGCAGGCGGATTCTGATGACGAATTTGCAGTTCGTACCTTAAATCTAAAAACCAAAATTAACTCAATCCCATAAAAAATCTTCGCTTTACCTCTCGCTTCGTCTTTTAGCCGTTGAACATTAACAGCCATCGCCTCTTTCTCATCCAATTCATTTTCCAAAAATGCATTTCTTTCGATTGCCTTAAAAGACAAAAAAAAATAAAATATTCGGTTACTCAGTTGATAACCCCACAAAATGACCTACTTAAACCTTCCCACACTATATTTAATCCCAATTTCATAATAACAGACCTTGATTTACACATTTTCCCAGGCATGGAACTAACGAAGCGTAAACTTAGTGTTATAATCTCATAAACTGGGCAGGTGTCATGGCCCGGTGATTAAGATACACCCCTATGGCGTGTAAATGATACGGGTTAACGAATCCCAAGGTTCAAAGGTCATTTTGGAGCAAAAACACTAACATTGATAATTTTATTTTAAAATTCCCAAACAAATACCTGATTTAATCTCGTCTCGAAATCTTCCAAGGAAACAACCGCAGCTCTGTTTAAACATTTTTATTAATTTTTATTTCTAAATTTTTATTTATAGAATTACCTCTTCGCTCTTTCCAGATCATCATTCGTCTGTTCTAAATCACGAACATATTTAGCCAGAGAGTCACGCTGAGTTTTGTGATGAAGCAAATCTTTCTGTAGATCTGACACTGTTCGGTTGGTTTCGTTTTGAATTTTTTCTAATCTATCCTGGAATAAGAATAAAAGTGAGCATTAAATTCAATATAATCTATCCTAGAATATTATAACAATAAAATCAAGCATTATAAACAATAGGTAATGATAAGATTGTGTTTTAATTAGTTTCCTTATTATGGAAATGACCATTTATGAGTGGAGATACTGAATCAGTGGTTACATAATATGGAAATTGATTGCACGAATGATTTCATAATATCCACAAATGGTTAAAAATGGGTTTGGTGATGTCGTAAATATTTTTTAAATGGATTTTTACGTACTCTTAAGTTGTCGCAATCGTTTTGAAGACGACACGAAAGAATTTTTAATTCTTTGTTTTGTGTTTCCGATTGCTCCAACTGCGCTTCCAATTCTGCTTCTAATTCGCGGCTGTTGACTTGAAATTCTTCCAATTCGTCCTTCGATTCGACGTATCTGGGGAGTTGATAAGGATTATCAGTCATTTATTTAATAAATTTGGTCACATTTTCATCATTGATTAGAATTTTTAACGTTGATGTGAAATTTATGAAATTATTTGCATAAAATCAAATTTGTTGGGTCAAATGAATTTTTAAATGATTTTTTATCTTTTGTTGATTTAAAACAATGAAATTAAAATTATAGTGATGGAAAAAGGTTAATTCATCATTTAAAAATTTGATTTTTTAATTTTTCAATTCACATCCTGGTTTTGTATTCGACATTTCCTCAATTGAATTATGAGGAAGTTTTAAAAAAAATTTAAAATGTGGTCAATTTGGACCTGTGGTCAAATTTTGGTATAAATTGCGGTGAATGGACATAAATTATTTATTTTAAATCAAAAATTCAAATTTTCAAAACTTAAATTTTAAATTAAAATTTCCAATTAATTTTTTTCTCAATTTTCTCTTAAAAACTAATTTAAATATTCATAAAATGACTCATTTAACTAAAAATAAACCAATTAGTCATTTTTCAAGTATATTTAAACATTTAAAATTTTTTTTTACATTTTTAACCTTAAAAAAAATAAAAAAATCATTTTTACTCACTTCCTCTTATATTCCAATGCATTTTTCTTCCAATACTTAACAGCATCTTCGAGATTAGTAAACTGCGGTTCATCATCCATTTTTTTTTTGTTATAAATATTTTTAAATATCAAAACAGTGGAATTAATATAATTCAAATAATTAATCAATGCCAAAATTTACAAAATTCCAATAATTTGACTCCGATTTTCGAGTCACAATAAAATCACGGGTTGAAATGGAGTTTTTTGAAAGCGATCATCTCAGTGACCGTGGGAAAGCAGCTTCTGTTGTAAAATAAAAGAAAAAAAAATTAAATTCATGGAATTTTTAAACTTTCATTGCCCCCAGCCATCTTTTATTTCGACCGGTTCATTGGTAAATGGCGAACGAAAGTGAAAAATATTATTACGTAATTTTGTTTCGTTATAAATTGATTTTTAAATTGATTTTTTGTTAATTTCTGTCGTTTGAATAAAATTAGGTCGAATTAAGGTTTAATTTGAATTTTTTTTCCGTTTGTTGTTACGCGATCGCCATTTTTGAATGTAACGTTCGAATGTTGTTTTTTGGGGTTAATTTTTCGTTAATTTACTTACTCTTTCGCCTGAATGTCAGATTAAATCCTAGAAATGAAATTGCGAACGTAGAATAACATTCGACTTGAACTCAACTCATAACTGCATCCCTGACTGAGAGTCGAAGAGACAGGAAATGAGGTCAAACCTAAAAATTCAAATTGCGTCATATTTAATTCTACGGAAACACATAACAAACATCACTAAAAAACAAAAATCACACAAAATCACACAAAATCACACAAAATCTCACAAAATCACCCATTTCATTAATAAATAAACAAAATAATAATTAAATATTACAAAATATCCAAATTAATTAATTTCATAAAATTTTTTATCTCAAATGACCCCATTAATCATTATCTCAATAATTATCATTTCAATACAACAATTAAACATAAAAACCCTTAAAACTATTAAATTCAATCACAAAAAATCCCTAAAAAACATTTAAAACCAATTTTTAATAATAAAACTAAAAATACCAAATGTTCACTCTAACTCTCCGTAGATCCCAACTCTGACGTCAGTTCAAAATGGTGGTTTAAAAACAGCTTAAAGATGTTTACGTCGTTGTCTTCGTGTCTGGACCCGATCGGGGAAGGTAAAACGTATTTAATAAGTGAAAAAGGGACAAATGGGAGTTTCGTTTATCATCATTTAATGAACAAAAACTTAAAAGAAGATTCGATCGTTTATTTTATATCGACTTGCGAAACCCTTCAACACCACAACGCGATCCAGGCAAAACAAGGGATAAATTTAATCGATAAACAATTTGTTTACATCGACGCGATTAAGTTATTCACGGAAGAAGAAAAATCGTTTAATTTAAAGGGAATATACAAATTAATCTCGTCTAAAGTGATTAAAGACAATTCGAGGAGGATTTTAGTGATTATCGAAGATTTAAGTGTTTTTCTCGCACTCGGATTGGAAATACGAGAAATTGTGACGTTTGCGACTTACTGTAAAGGATTAACTAAATCCACTGTGGATTTAAGTTCTTTGGCCGTTTTAATCCACGTCGACGATGACGACGAAGATTCTATTCGTCTTTGTAATTATTTAACCGATTTAACCGATGTTTTAATCGACGTTAAAAGTTTGACTTTTGGCCATTTTGATCAAGTCCATGGAGAGGTTAGTCGATCGTCGCAATTTATCGATTGTAATTTTAATTTTTATTGATTTTATAGATTTCCATCACGGATTTAAATGATTTCGAAGATAAAAACGATTTGAAAATGCATTTTAAATTAGACGAAAGGAATTTGAAGTTATTCGCACCAGGAACATCACCAACGATTTTATAAAATTTGATTTATTTAAATTTATTAATTTACACACACGAAGGACATAATTGTGTACTTCTGTAACGAGATTTAGTCGAATCTTTTAATTCCTTATAAAATTTCTGAATCCCAATGCATTGAATTGCCTTTAAAAAACAAAAAAAATATGAAACACCAGAAAAAATTAACCGATCAACTCACAAGTGCAAATACGAAAGTGAAATCCAGGAATGGCCAGTCGATCGGCTAAAATTAATCCAAATTAAAATTTAAAATTAATCCAAATTTAATCCGATTTTACCAACTCAAACGTTTGCATGTACAAAGTACAAAGGATTACGACGCAAATAAAAATGGCTACGCATTTCGTTACCCCACAAACCAA
>JAQFZU010001497.1:0-13168 GCA_034696185.1 Henia vesuviana | reverse complement strand
GGGTTAGGGAGCTCAGTCCCTCCCCCCTTCCCCGTTAACCTAACTTAATCACACTAATCTTATTTTTTAAGTAGACATTCCACCACTTATTCCATCAGTCCTCTTCCCCAAAGTATACCCTATATTTTGTCAATACCCCAATTTTCATTACTCTGAACTGTCTGGACTAAATTTTCATTCTAAACTTTCTGAACACAATTTTCATTATTCTAAACTGTCTGGACTCAATTTTCATTACTGTAAACTTTGTGGACAATAATAAACTTTTTAAAAAATGTGATTTTGAAGAATACATTAGCAAGCATTTTTATTTCCAAACAATAATTAATGCAAAAAGTTTAAGGAAATCTCTGTTTGTAAGAAAAGTGAATTATTCTAAATTTTCTCAACAGACTGTATATTTCACATTAAACCATCAAATGGCAATTTTATTGAATGTCAAGCAATAGGAAATGCTTGCATAAAATTCAATAAAATAGTCATTTGCACCAAAAACTTTACAAAGCAAGGTACTGCTTAAAAGCAGAAATAAAAGACATGAGTATAAGCATTTAGTAAAGCAATCCTGCCCTGCATGATATGAATTAGAAAAGCCGATGTATAACACACTAAATGCTAGCCAATCTGAAGGATTTGCTTTACCTGAAGTGGCAACATTAGGCTATAATTTTTGCAGGTCAAATACCCAAATGCTCTCTTATTGCAATTTAATATTTTTTGTAATCTAGTTTCACTTAAATTGGAAGACTTGAAGTGTAGTATATTAAACTAAAAACAGAAAAGCCAGATCTGGATATTTAAAATGATGGATTCAGAGTTTTAGTGATTTTTAACAGAAATCAAATGTCCTAGACATAGACAAATATGTATTATATGTTTATGACATTTTTGGTTTTAATAAAAATTACAAATGCAAAGAATTATAATCTATCATATAAAAACAAATTAGTAAATTTGCTTCTTAAATGATAAAAATATCTAAAATTAAAATAAAGTTACTTTTGCAACAGCTGTTTGTAAAATCAAATTAAATTCAAAATTATCTGATTTAGTGCAATAAATAATGTATTAATTGAGAAGAAAACAATAGAGACTGTTAGTGAAATAGTAATCTTGTAAGGTTTTAATGCTTTTTCAAAAATAATTTTCAGTTTGAGCAATCTTAATAGCAGTTCAACAAATTTGAAATATTTCCTATTAAAAGTAAGCAATTATTCCAGACAAAAACAAAAACCTAACAAATTAGCAGTCACTTTGTAGAAAAAGCAAATTTCCTTGTTTTAAGAACTAAAAACTATTAACTTGATATTTTTAATTATAGACACTGAAGAATGTACTTCATGAACTCGACATCAGCTTGTGAGTATACTATAATCTACCTAATCTAACAATTATATTATTCTGATTATGAATATACCAAGAGATTGTCGAAATTCATTATTGTGCCAGCAATTAATCATAAAAAAAGATTATTGTCATTCTGATTATCTCAACAAATAGATTTAAATAATCGTAATCGCCTGTATTATTGAGTACCTCTGGTACTTTATCCAGAGGTACTCAATAATACAGGCGATTACGATTATTTAAATAATCACTTCAGCACTTTATCATACATTTTTGAACCCCCTATTGTTCCACTGCACTACATTCGCTTATGGTGTGATCAATCAAAACAATCTAAACAATCAAACAATTGAATAAACCCGACAATCACAAACTACTTTCCAAGGCCAATAGAAATAACTCGTATCCAAGTATTGCACATTATTTCTATTTTCTTTTTCTTTTTAAGTGTTCTCCCTGCATCGTTGTATTTCTGTAAATAGCTGACTCGAGTCACGCATCTCTAAAAGTCATACAATGCTATAACGGGAGCACCAGTAATTTGTGATAGAGATACGCGATACTCTATTGACCACCATTTTCGATCGTATGCAGGCACATGGAAGGAATGCTAAATCAGTTAATAAACCGCAGAAAATCGTATTTGTCAAATCAGAATTGAAATGTAAATAAAAAACCAAATATAGCCTCACATCACACAGTTACAGTGACCTGAGGCAGCGGGAAGGAAGACCACATTGTAATCAGACTTGAACAGAAGAATAACCGAAACAATTGTAAAAATTATTTCCATACAACGATGTTGAAATATTTGATGACGCAATTTCTTGCAATCTGTAGCTGATTTAGATGGCACTTGCAATTGGTTTAGTCTTCAAATTCTTAACCAGACTGGAAATGCCAATTTAAATCGCTCCAAATCGCAAGAAAGAGTCACTCCAAAATACATATGTTGATACGGTGATGTCGAGTCAATTTTCTAGCTCATTCGCACAAATGGCGTTTCCAAATATCATGCAGAGATTTAAGCGTAACAAGCCACATTATTGCTATGTAAAATTGAACTGTCGTCACTAATTCAATATTACAAAGCAATAAGAATGGCAGATCTCGTAAAAATGTAATGAAAGTTTGAGAAATCACTTGAAATTCAAAGTCTGCCACATTAGCTGCATTCGAAAACTAATTACGCAAGTTAAAATTTCTGTAAACAAACGAAACAAAAGATTTGAATGTCAATGTTACAATAAATCGAATAATAAAATGTGATTAGCGTCACACGTATTAACAATCGACGAAGAGATAACGGTGCATTACCAATCGATCGCAAAGCATCGGCTAAACGAATTAGTGGTTTAAATTTGTAACCAAAGTGAGGCGTAAAAAGAAGACTAACCGTTATCAAAATCGCGTATAACTGATCTTTTCGAATGCAGTTAGTGACTGTTGCAATTGCCTTAACATTTTTACCTGTTATTGCAGTCTCGACAGGACTGTTCCTTCTGCAATAAATGAAGAATGAATTCTCTGTCATTGAAAAATCCGCCTCTGATGCGATAGTGGTTCCACAGTTGCTTCGTGGCTACATCCAACGTATCTAGATTTGCTATCGAAGACAGGGACGACGAAGACGAACTGCAACTAGTTTGCAAAGCATTTTCGGCTGACATCAATGAAAACTGAAATCGTTCCAAGAGGATTGTTATTAACAAACATCGCGTCACTAATTTTCAAAAGTGCGGATCAAAGAAATCATTGTGTCCGAGCCATTCCATTTTCCAAACATTAATTCGCGAAGGCAATAAAAACATGAGTTAAAAAAACTTTTTTTTTAAGTTTAACTAAAACAACAGTCAGTACACTCTTAGAAAAATTGGACACGTTTAATATCCGGACATCTTTACGCCTGTTTTTTCTAAGAGTGTAATGCTCTGTATTTAGAAACTCGCATTTGGCGAACGACTGAGAGGTGAAAAAATGGCACGTGAACAAAGAGGCCGAAAGAAATTAAGAGGAAAATTAATAAAACAAAATTTATTCTAGGCATGTAACGAAATTCGGGTTGCCTCTTTCATCCGCACGTTTTATTAGCAAAGGCAATCCTTACCATCGAGAGAGAGAGAGCATTTTTCTCGGGAAGTGAGTGATGATGGGTTAGACCGTTTTGTAGCGATGGAGATGCCGACGAATCGGGCTGAGATTGAGGCGGCGGCGGCGGCGGAGGAGGAGGAGGAGGAGGCAGCGGGTTGTCCAAGTCCGTCGGTTTATTCAGTTGACCAGTCAGACTCCTGTATGCGATGCGTTTCTTCTCGGGCAAGCCTGCGTTAATCACCATGGTTTTCATTAATCTTCCGAGGCGGTTCTCGCCGGCCGCTTGGCACTTAAACCAAGCATCGCTGAAACGATAAGAAACGCCAGCTTTAAATCGTGCGTCATGGTCAGTCTGTGCAAGGCCATCTGGTGGTCAAAACCGGACTTAAAATTATATTAGTTTTCGCAAAGAATTAGTCACTTTTTTCAAGCACTGTCGGGATGGCAAGTTGAAAAGGAATTAAAAAATTCGACCGTATTTCCCGCGGGCGTTGCTTTTTTTAATCAGTTTTTCTGCTGCGGCATAAGATGGCGCTCTGTTTACGACTGCGCGAATCGATCGAATGGAAAACGAATTTGGATTGGGTAGTCTCGGTAATGTCGTCGCATGCATAAAGAAAGAATTCATCACGACTAATTTCCCACCACTTTTGACGAGCATTTCGTTCGCTCGTTCGTCGTAGCGCATAAAAGCGAGCTACATTTTCATTTCCCGATTGATTAAATCAATAAGTTTCAAAGGTCAGAAGCCAAGATGTAAAAAAAGCATTTTTACTTTTCTAATTACATCAAACATACACATATTTTTTTCCTTTCGCCGATCGATAAAAGCTCAATGAACTCGTCGCACAAGGATTTAAAAAAAACCTACTTAATTGAATATTTTTCAAATGCTTTTGCTTGCGTAGAATTTGTAATAGAGAGAGCGAGCAATTTTTACGACGCATGATTACAACTGCATTTGGAAATAAAAGAAATTTTGCCATTCGATATTCGTACAACCATTTTACAATACACCGTTAAGGCGTTAAGACAAGGGACGAGTTATCGTTAATTAACCGCTTGTTTACTACATAATTAACTAGATAATTTTTGGCAAAATCGTATGAAATAAAAACTCGTTATCATTGTCCATCCTACCTACTGTCTACACATTCGAGATTAAACGCACCGTTGTTTCGACGCGCCACCACTGCCTTGCAACATTTACATCTAAACGTTCGATTATTGTCTACTGCCGTTTCTAATCGAGAATTGAAGCGAAAACTATGTCTCTCGCATCCGTACCGATCAAAATCGATCGAATCGGAAAAATCTTAAATTTTCAATCGCCATACCATACTAATTCAATTTCGACTCAAACCGAAATTTATTTGTTTTCTTTTTTTTAAAATTCCCCTCTACCCCGTCTAGTCATTTAGAAGACTCGTTTTGTTTTCAGAGATGTCAAGGTCACGACGGGAAAGCATGACAAATCGCAGTCAAAATCCGGGAAAGAAATCGATTAGCTGGCGGCCTCAAATTCCCAAATGCATCGACACACAAAACCAGAAGCACCAGTTTCTTTCCTCCCTGTATTGATAACGGGTTTTTTTTATTCTAAAGTTCTATCAGGCGACGATTGAATCCCGAATAATTCGAAGCAGTCAACATTTTTTCAAAAGCTGTGTCGAAAAGATTTTTGCCACTTTTATTCCATGATTTTCACGATGGCCTCGATTCGAGCTAATGGCTAATTGCAATTGCAATTGCATTTTTTAAAAAAAATCAAACTTTGGTGTGTTTAAAGAGAAATTTAGCCCATTTTTATTGACGATCGAAAAGTTAACACAAACCACGAATTGCGTAAAGCCATTATGGCAAGAATAAACATTTTATTCTTTCCAAACTTTTATTAATATCCAAACGTGTTTGCTTTTAATTTTCAATTTTGTTTGGTCAGTCAAATAAAGGAGCAAAGTAATTTTAGCACGTGTTCTTAATGGAACTCGAAACAGATGCAAAACAAATTAAAAATTAAGAATATACTTGCAGAGGCCAAACAAAATTGAAAAAAAAAAATTTTAAATAGCAACAAAACAAAACAATAGCGTAATTAACTCGAAAATAGTATTAAAATCGTCTCGTTTTTCTCGATTCGGGCATACGGCGGTAAGTATGGCAAATCATTCTGAAAATATGGGAAGGATTCTTTTGTGTAACGCGGATCTAAGTATTTGAATGACGCAATCCCCACATCTGCCTTGGTTTCACCAGACTCGTTTTTTTAACTTGTCGTTGTTTGAACGTTTTTCAGTTTGTGAGCATTCAAAGATTCGTTTCGCAATTTATTCGCAATTTTCAAATCGGGTTGTGAAAACTTAGAAATGAAATCAATTTGGATTTTTTTTTCTCATTTTTTCCAAACGATGCACGATTATTATCAGCCGAGACGTATTAGGAAAGACGTTATGCAGCTCGCTTTAAAATAACCCCAAAATTTTGCATCACATTTATAGAATATCGAGAAAAAAATTTCTACGACTTTTTAAAAAATATTTTTTAAAAGTCGTTTAACCCGTCGATTATTCATTTCTGATTGTAATCTCCATGGCAACAGCTTAATTATAAGGCGAAATAAGCCCAGACACAAATAATCGATGAAGCTCAAGACGATTTAACATTTTTTTCGCTTTCTCTTTCTACGTATGGAATGTGCGCGCTGTTTCTTTGCCAAATCACGTTTCCTTAATAATTACAGGTTTAAGATATTTTTTTCTCTCATCTATTTTTGCAATCTGCAAAGGAATGACGATTTGAAAAAAGATACAAAAATGTTTTCAATAATATTCTACCTAAGTTGGCATGTGTTGATAATTATGCAATTAGAACGACTTGCAATTGAATTGCTACGCATAAATCAATACGATGCTAATAAACAAGTGCATTTATATTTGATGAATGGTCGTTATTTCAAATTGCAACGGTCATAGTTGTAGTGATTCTCGCGATATTTTTGAATTAACTCGCCTTCCATCTCAAAATTGTTATTTTTTTTTTTCATTTCTCAAAATGGAACAAGTTTGCAATCAAAATTCAGCCGCTAATAACCCCGACTGCGAGAATAGGCATGATCGATAACAAAAAAGAAAAACCAAAAAAGAAAAAAAAAAAAAAACAAAAAAAAAAAATCGTCGAACTGTTCGTCAATGGTCGGATTATTAGAAAAATGTAAAATTCGACAAATACAGTGAGCTCGATTTACATCATTTCTTTTATTTCTTTAAAACAAAAACACGATAGAAAAAGAGAGAAAAATAATGCCACTATCAACATTGGAAATTGCGTGAAATTACTTCACGAATTGGATACTGGCAAAGAAAAAAAATCTCGCGGAGGAAAGGGGAAAAAATAGAAAGCGAGATTTGAAAATGCATGTATTCATGCAGCCTTTTTTGCCCACCCCACTACTTACTTCCCTGGGCTCTCATTGATTTTTCTTGTTTGCACGCATAGGCGTCACCCCATTTCTTTTTATGAAGTCGAAATTATCATCATTTCACTGGTTCTTCATTTCGAGTGGCAGCTGCCTTGATTTTTCTTTTTTAATATTATAACTAACAAGTAAGAAAACGGCGCGAACCGATATCACTCGGGTTCGCCGTAACGGACTGGAATTTTGAAAAAAAAAATTCAATTTTTGAGTAAAAATGAAAAATTCGACAACAGTAATGAGGCATAATTTATGCCTTCCCACATTTGACGTAACATTTACGTAGTGTTGGAGAACAACAAATTGTAATCCATAAAAATCAAATGCTCATCCTCGCCGTACGAATAGAAGAAAAAAAATTCTTTTGTTTGCGTGTGTGTTTGCGTATTCACTCACCTGTAATTTGGCTTCCTGCTGTTGGGTGCAAGATAGAAAGGAGCGTCTGAACTGAGCATCGGTCGCGGTCTCTTTGCCATGTACAATTTATAGATGGCGACGGGATCTCGATCCGGTTGTTCGGGTATGGCGTAAACGCGCGGTCGAAATGGTTTCGATTGTCCGTTTAGATATTCGAGATACTCGGCACCTGATTCCAATCTGGCGAGCAGAATATCCCCCCACCGTAAATGTCGATGTACTTTCATCCCCCGCAATCCAAAGTAAACCCAGTTGTTAAACCAAACCGTGTTGAGTAAGGCATCTGGGCATCCAGTTCCCAACTGGCCCGTCAAATATAACACTTCCACTTCTTCGTTGGTTATGGGCTGCGCTCTGTTCGGATGGTTGCCGCGGCCCTCTCGCTTCAGTTGCCGTTGTTTGGCGGCTAGAGCGTCGCGCGTGCGGGGAAAGTCGCGAACATTGCCGGAGAAGATGGCGTGGCCGTAGTCGTGTTTTCGGAAATATCGATCGACGCTGCCCAAGATGCCGCGCAACGTGCCCGGTTCAAAATCTTCGCCGTTTTTCTTTTTAACGCTATCGTTTTGAATAAAATGTTGAAAAAGTTTTAGAATTATAAAAGAGAAAAAAAAAAAGTTTTTTTTTTTTTCTCCTTTTCAGAAAAGAAAAAGAAATATTTAAAAAAAAAAATAGAATTTGTGGATAAAGTCGAATCAATTAGAACAAGTGGCGACGGTCAACCAATAACTGATCATTAGCGAATTTCAACACCAATGAGAAACGATATTAGATCGGTCGCCATAACCATCGGGAAAAAAAAAGAGAAAAAAAATCTTACCTTGAAATAAAACTAGCTAAATATGGATCTAATTCGTGCGGTGGAATATCCTGAACGGATCGTTTTTCATTATTCGCTCGTAAAAACGATTTCACTAATTCGAGATCGAAGCGAGTTTTACGAATCGTGTTCAAATTGTCCTGCGAGTCACGTGGTGTCCACTGATCGTCTGCTTGACCTTCCGAATGATAGCGCCCACGGCGCCGTCTTAGACCCAGTCCACTAACTCCGGCTAGGGCATCGGCAATACTCAGAGACATTCTAAAATTGAAATAAAAATCAAAGCCAAGAATTAATAAATATTAAAGTCGAATGAAATTTTCACTCGTTTGCAATTAAAGAAAGATGCAATAATTCTCGGATACTTAATCTCCCATAAAAAGGGGAAACATGTTAAGTTCGACCATTTGTAATTTTGCTTTCGGCAACAAATCCGAATACATAAAAAAATTAAAAAATTAAAAAATAAAATAAAAAATAAAAATAAAAAATAAAAATAAAAAAAAATAAAACGAGAAGAATTTTTCATAAGAGAAAACAATCAAAAACAAAGAGAAAAATCGAATGAAAACGAATTATAAAAATAAATATTAGAAACATACCTGATGTGATGGTTGTCCGGTACCGATAGCGAGCGTCCCAAACTGAAATCAAGTGCAGTGAGTAATGTGACCAGTCGCCGCACTGACCGCCTTTTCTCGTCCGCTTTGTTTACATTACGTCACGCCGGTGACAGATGGGCCCTGTCCGGCCACTCGACCATACCGCGGCCCAGCCACCGGCCTCCTGCACGTTGCTGGTGCTGCCCACTCTGTCGCGAGCGGTTTTGCGAGGGCGGTGAGTGACCCCGGATGACCCGACGCTCGTCTACTGGGCCGAGCAAGAGCGCGAGAGAAATAGCTCGAGTGTATGGCAGTCGTTAGGCTTAAATTGACAAAGAAGAAGCAGCACCGGTCTACGGCATTTTCATCATCCAGTCTGGTCGAGACGGGAAAAAATGATAGCGAACGAAACGGTCCATCCGACTCGAGTTGTCAGTCACGTGCAGAGGATGATGGTCAAACTCGCAACTGCAGACGGGACGAGACTGGACAGTGCTCGGGACGACTGGTGCGGGTGCGACGCATCCCCACAGCGGGGGTTGGCCTTGTTTTTCACGAGCCAATGTTTCGTACACTTGAACCCGTGAGTATAATCCGGTCGAATCAGTGGTCTGGATTAAGCATCGGATTGAAAACGATGATGAAAAGAAAGAAGGAAATGTGGATCGAGCGGATAGCAAAGTGTCCCGGGCAGTAAAGTCGATCGAAAACGCCGAGTGGGCCGAGGGGGTGCAATCTGTGCTGCGCGCTGCTCAGGGTTATTAACGATCCGTCATTAGGCATAAAAGAATTACGTGTTGTGTGAATTCGCGTGTGCATTTTTTCCAGCAAATTTAAAAGCTGATGGCGTCAGGGCGCTGAGCAGCGAATGATTGGTGGTTCTACACCAGAAAAAGAAGTGCCGATCCTATGAGCAAAGGGTTAGTTTTTTTTGTTTTTTTTTTCCAATTTATTTTATTTTCTTTTGTCTTTTCTCGGTTTTTTCCTTTTTTCAACTTTTAACTCTTGCACTTCTGCGCGCATCAAATTAAGTTTTCTAATTTTTCATTTTTATTTTTAGGCTTTATTTACGCGAAAATAAATTAAGCTAATCACATGTAAATAATATGGTATAACAACTGCACTATGACTAATCTCGGAAGAATTTTTGGCAATAATATTTGGCATCGTATGATTTGCGACAAAACTGGCATAAAAGTTTGGCTCCTCTTTTTTTTTCTTGACTAATCGTTTTGTAACTTGTCGAATGTTTTGATCAAATTTTAAAATTTTTCAAAAACTTTTTTCAACATCCCAACTTGTGTTCAGCTAAATAAAGTTTGTTAAAAGTGATGGAGTTTTGCATCGTTTTGTAAGTATCACGTTGAATTTTATGTTCTCCATCATCAAACACGAAAATGATGCCAAAAAAAGAAGAATCCGATCTGTGGGGCCATCTACAATCGATATTGGTAAACAAAAATGTGCGTTAATTTTGATTTCAGTTAATGTAACACAACATAGTGTAAGTAAGCTACTAACATTATGTTTCATGTAAAGTGGTTCACACTAAAATTTAGCTTCCACTTACATTCAACCAAACGGAAAAAGGGTGCAAAGTCCAGCTTGGCAGTAGAGATCAGAGCCTGCTGTAATTGGCTGGACGTAGTGGACTAAGTTACGTTACGTCCTTACTTCAAATCGAATTTGAAGTAGACTTTCAGCTACATTACGTACAATCCCACAATGCACCATTCTATTACATTACGTTACGTGATAATGTGAACACAAGTGGGACCCCACCTTAAGACTTTTAATTTTGAAAAGTTAAATGAGAATAAAAATTTCTAAAAATTTAAAAAAATAACTTTTTATATAGATGTTGCAGCAGTTAAAATTTCTTACCAGAAAAAAATAGGAATTTTGAGTTTTCCCAGTTGCTTCATTAACACTTTAAGTATTTTCAATGAAACACTCCCACTAGGAAAGTTGTAAAAAAAATTTAGTAGATTAAGAAATTGATGCTTTGGCAAATCGAGTCAATCAATTGGCATGTTCGAAAATTATGGGTTGTCAACCTTTTTACAGAATTTACATTTTGCAGACTACTGCCAGATTATGAATAATAGGTGAAGCTTGCCCAGTAATGTTAGCCCACTTATATCAAGTACTTTTCAGTACTCAATTAGCACTCTACTCTTTAATATATCACTTGATTTTAATTGATATCTAATTTAGTACAGATAAGTATATTTTAATGGTGAATTAGTAGTCTTAGACACTACCTTTGTTTTTTATTGTATATTCAGAGTGTAGACTTTTGGCTTAATTTTGTACAAAATGTTTATGCAGTTATTTAATGTTAAGTGTTCATTACATTTTTGGCTAAACAATAATGCTTTCACACTTGCCCAATTAAATGCCCAGATTTTTTTTAATAAGAACATACATTATTGTTTAATAATATTAATTTCCAAGTTGTAATTGCCAGTTCTTCTGGATTTTATTCAAATTGGAATATTCTTAATAATAGATGTAAGATAGGAAAGAGCAGAAAAGGGAGAGACTGGAAGTTAAAATTGAAATAGTTGTTTTAATTTATTGTAATGTTATATTTTTATTTTAACTTTCAGAATAATTTACGAAGGAGGAAGACAGAAATAAGGAGATATAAAGAAGAGCTGCAAAGAAGTTTAAAATACAAAGAAGATGAAGACAACGAAAACCATTGCAAACAATGATGTGGTCAGAGAGTAATTATGTGTTATGGCCATGAAGGACGCAACGTTATTGTGCTTCGCAACAGATTGTACTAATTCTAACAATTCGTCACCGGAATGGTAACACCTAGAAATGTTATCGATAACTTAACTTACATTAACATCATGAATAATTGACATAAAAAATAATGATAGGCACTACATTAAAATTAAGCAGATATTAAAATACATTATGAACTAGTAAATTAATTATTAATAAATACTTTAGCCTAAAGTTCAAAACCCACTGTTCTATTGTTGGTTTTGAAAAAATACAATAATGTGAAGCAAGTTATTTGTTATAATCATTCGCATGCTGATATTGTTAAAATAAAGTGGAATTATGTAGGCCGCAACAAACTTCATTCTATTCCAATCTTTACAGGTTATGGGCCCAGATATGGCAAAAAAAAGTAAATAAAATTAATGAATGTGATCTGAAACAAGATTAAAGAAATTTAGAGTAAAAATTATTATAAAGATTATGATTAAAAGGTGAAAAGTCAGTTATAATTTGAATGATGTTCTAAAGAAAGGCCTAAATTGGTAAGCCTAAAGTAATCCATTGACATGACAGGTTCATTCAGTGATCAAATAGGATTAATTCAGATTGAAAAATTGAATAATGTTAATTATTTTATTTGGGCATATTGGATGACAAGATGGCTAAAAGCTAAAAAATTATGAAATGTTTTACTAGAGTCAAAACCTATTAAACAAGCATGTGATGACCGCTTCTTGTTGGGTCCTGTTGGTGACGACTGACGGGTGTCAAACGACCCTTAGTCGTGGCTGTTAAAAAATATCCCGATATAAAGAGAAAACAATTCTTTTCATTTTACTTGATTGTGTATTTTTAATTCATTCACTCTCGAACCTGTTACAAATCGGGCTGAAACTTTTTTCTTCTCTCGCCTCATTTTATGCTCATCCGAAACTAGAAACCAACTGTCAACTCGAGCTCTCTATTGTTTCAGTGCATTTGCCTACCATTTCAGCATCTACTTTCTTTATTTATCGTTCTTCTATTTAATATTCATATTTTTAATATTATTCTAAATTTAAGATACTCACATTCTTCCCCCCTCAAATCCAAATTTACTAGAATTTGGCCAATAAACAGTCAAGTTGGACAGTCAATTTCTTCACAATTTGTAAATCATGACAAACTTTACAATTATTACAATGATTACAATCCATAAGAATAACAAAAATATCAATAAAATTTCACACAAGATAAAACAGAGCAAAATGAAAGTTACAATTCCGAATGCAGAAGCAAAGCATGAGCACTAGCTAAAGGCATCGCATTCCCATCCTCTTCTATCTCCCTGTTTGTATCTCGCTGTATCTCTCCTGCTCCTCGACGTCTTCTCTTCCACCTTTTCATTCCCGTTCTGCATACCCAACACATTGCAATTAAACACATAATGCCCATAAGCAAACTAGAAAAAACTGTTTCTGCCTTCCATTTTATCCAAGAACCCGGTCTCTCCCTAATATTGGCCAGTTCCCGTTTGATTTTTTTAACAGCTATGCCATCTGTACTCCCATGCTGGTCTTCCAACAGCTGTGTTATTCCATTCTGTCCACTCATGTTGGCCTCCGTCTTCAACATTCGCAATAGCTCTTTTTCTGGGCTTCCCATGATGCCTGCAATGCGGGGAATTGTGAAGTTTTGACT